>CAMOHE010047915.1:48690-67634 GCA_946598075.1 Artocarpus hirsutus
TTTTTCTCTTTTTGCTTTTATAAGAAAAAGTGTGAAAAACACTTTTTACACAGTCCAATTCTGTACTGTGTGACTTTATAGCAGTCCAATTCTTACACTGCATTACTTTTACAGTGTAATTTTTATACTGTATAATTTTATCAGAGTATTTTTCTTACACTGTATTATTCTAATACCGTATAATTTTCATGTTATTATACGATATTCTTCCTTAATTTGCACTTTCATCTCAATTTAATCATTAATTTAATACATTTTCAGTGCATTAAAATTTTGAGTCGTTACAACTAGAGCTATACGAAAAAATCAAATTTGATTATGTATAGCTTGTCCTTAAAGATATTGAAAAAATTTATAGATAACATCAATATCACAATACCAATATTTCAACGGCATCATGGTAACTTTCCTAATCACAATCAATGACTCCCAGTTTAGAGTCTCCCACATCTACTATAACACAAAGACCCTAAAAGTGACGTGGAAACCCTATGATGTTGGTTGAAAAACTGAGGTAGATTTAAAAACCTATGTCTATACGAGGGACGTTGTAAGTTTCTATTTATGACATTAGTTTTTAAGTGACGTGGTAGCCTATAACATCGGTCTATAAGAGAGATGAAAGTTTTTCCATGTCAATCATTTCATAAAATGACGTTAAAATTGGTTGCTGAAAACAGTCATCGGCGAACTTTGCTCATCGTTTTTTTGTTGACTAACATGAAATATCTTATTAGAGGGAAAAAAATCACCGTGCCCTCTGCAATTTTCCCAATAAAAATTTTTTTGTTTCACTTGACAAATCACAAAATTTACAACTCCGAATTCTCAAAAGTAATTCGAAAAAAAATGTAAAATGCATAAAACAAAAACAATTAAAGGTTATAAAATAAAATTACTAAGTCTTCTCTTCAAAAAGAAAATTACTTAGTCTTAATCTAGCTTAAAGTTCAAAAGCTCCCCAGCCCATTCATCGTGAACGTTGTCTAATTCTTTCATCGTGAACTGCTTTCTCCCAAAAAATTACATATATATAAATAAAGATAATGTGTAGATTAATAATATAAAAACATATATATAATTAATATACAAGATATGAATTGTTTTCGTATCCTTGAATTCAACACATCCATATAGTTTCAAAACGTTTGAGGTATAAGGCTCAATATAAACCGTATAATAATTTTTTAAAAAAATGAAAAATTAAACATATGAAAGCAATAATCATAAAACACAACTTAACATCGCAAAAAGTTATTTTTTACCCTAAAAGTCTAAAATAAACAAGTTTTATAAAGGAGATCTAAAATAAACAAGTACTAAAATAAACTAGTTATGACTTCTAATTCAAACTAATTATGCATCTAGAGTTATATATACGCACACATGGATATATTACGTAATAGGTTTTAGTTGGCAGGGTTTCTTACTTTTTGGGCTCAATTGATGTTGATTTCCCTCATATATATATATATATATTTATATATTTATATTTATATTTATATATATACATGTATATATTACGTAATAGGTTTTAGTTGGCAGGTTTTCTTACTTTTTGGGTTTAATTGACGTCTATTTTCCTTATATTTAATATATACACACACACACTATACGTAGCGGGTTTTATTTGGTAGGTTTTCTTACTTTTTGGCTCAATTGATGTTGATTTCCTTTATGTATATATTATTTATATATATATATATTGTTAGAGTATTGTGACTCGAATTCAGTTTGGTCCGACTTGAAAAGCTTGCAGTGCGACAAATTGTGGTGAAAAACAAAAGTGAGATTTTTCATGAGATTTATGGTGGTAGCGAAGGGATCGGGCCGATAAGCCCGATCCCGTAGCCCACCACTGATCTCGCTGGAGGTACTGGGGTGGAGCCCCCATGGTACGGACCTGTGTTGTTGGGCCATTTAGTTTATGTTTTTTGGCCCTTAGGGTTTTGCCTATACGTATATATTTGATGTATTGCGTTAGGGCTTAATAATTAGCGAATTTTGAGTCTCCCTAGCGCCTCTACTGTAATCTTTACGAGTTTAGTGATTTTCTTCTTCTCTACCGTGGTTTTTTCCCGTTTTGGGTTTCCACGTAAATTCTTTATGTATTTTTGTTCTTTGTTTCTATCTCATTGATTTTGCAACATATATATATATATATATTTATATATACACATGTATATATTACGTAATAGGTTTTAGTTGGCAGGTTTTCTTACTTTTTGGGCTCAATTGATGTCGATTTCCCTTGTATATATTATATATATATATAATATAAGGAAAATCAACATCAATTGAACCAAAAAGGAAAAAAAAAAACCCTAAACCTACTTGGCAGGTTTTTTTTTCTTTTTTGGATTTAATTGACGTCCATTTCCCTTATATTTAATGTATATACACACACACTATACGTAGTAGGTTTTACTTGGTAGGTTTTCTTACTTTTTTGGGCCCAATTGATGTTCATTCCCCCCTCTTTACGGCATAGGCCTATAACTTATCTTAGGCCGACTATTATTAATCATAAAAGAGTGAGGCTAACCTCTCAAATTTATCTATGAGGCATAGCCTCAATGCTTGCCTCACACACAAGTGGCGTCCGCCTGATTTATTCACTTTGACGCGTAAGCCTCAAAGTGATTTTTGATCGCCTCTCACAAAGGCATGCCTTAAGGCGCAAAATGATTGCGCAATTTTCTGGCATAGAGAAAATTAACAATTTCCCGATCGAAAAGATGTGCGTGCTTGTATTTTGCTGCAGTCAAATTTACTCGAATTTTCCAAGAGACGCCTTCATCATGGGATTTGACGTGAATTCTTAATAATCATTTCCTAGTTGGTAGGAGGGTAGAAAATACTTTTCTTACTACGGAAGGAATACATTTACAATTTTTAATTGAGGGAAATGATATGTAGGGTGTTTGGCATGTTGGTTAGAGCTATTGGTTAGAACTATAAACGCTGTAGCATGCGAGAATTTTACAATATAGCAACATTTTTCTGTTTACTGTAGTATGTGAGAGCTTTACACTGTTTCTGACTGAAAAGTTGGTTAGAACCAACTTTGACATTTACATTGTTTCTGACTGAAAAGTTGGTTAGAACCAACTTTGACAGATAGGTTGATCGTCGATGGGTATGACATTTTTTCTTTTTTGGTATGTTGTAAGTTATAAAAGGAATATATGTATAAGCAGATTTATTCACTTGGATGAAAGTAAATGTAGAAGAAAATTTGGTGGAGAGAGGAGAGAAGGAAACCAAGAAGGAATATATGTATAAACATCTTTTCCTTGTAAGTATATGCTTATTTTTTTGGCCATCAAATTTATAGAAAAAAATATGATTTCAACTGATACACTGCGATGAGAATATCCATCGGAGAAGGACCCTTACAAGAGATATGCCCCTATATCTTTTATCTCCTTATGTTTGGTAAAGGCTTGTACTAAAATCTAATAGTTGCCAACAATAACAGCAAGTAAATCTACTAATACCAGAAATACTTCACCCACATTAGCCGTATGACAAATGATATGTTTTTTACTTCAATTTCATTTTATTTTTCCTGATGCAGCTGGAAGTTTAAGTGCTTCCACGTGAAAGGGTTTAATTAGAGGACAAGCAGGTGTTCAACATCGATTAGACCTGGATTACGAAAAAAACAGTTCCTGCATGATGGCCTCTTTGCCATGATCGTGCTCTTGTTTATATGATCCTAAAGTGCAGACTTATTGAAACTGCATGAGCAAAGCATTGTTTAGACATTTGCTCTAAGGTTAGTATGAAGATTTTTTAAGAAGAATTTCATCATGATTTTACCAAGTAAACTATAACAATACAGCATGCAGCATTTCACGACGAAAAGGGGTCATTCAGATAACTCGAGATAAATTTATACGAAATCAAATAAAAGTGGATAAAAGTTCATTGGTAGTTGGCCAAAGGGAAAGAAGAGAATGTAATCGCAGTCTTTACATCTTCTTCTCTTTTTCTCTTCCCAAAAAAAAAAAAAAAATGGGAAGGTTACATGACCAGCGGCTTAGCGTCCCCATAACGGGCTACTTTTCGGAGCCTAACAACACCTTGAAGGAAACCTGGACGACCAAGGTGGGACCCAAAAGCCTGCCCTCTAAGCCGGAGGAGATAAACCTTTCCTACCTACTTGGATCATGCGGCGGTTCTCATAATTTACATCGTTTGATGTTAGAGCTTGCATTAGGAACTCTTAAAGCTTTTAAAAGCAACCTGCTGCTCAATTTAGATGCAAAATGAAGAGACTCAACTGAGTCTTAAAAAGCAACTGTTTAAGATCCAATATGAATTTTATTGCTCTTTCTTTTTGGCTTTTGAGCTTGTAACCTTGTCTTAAAACATCAACCATACACACATCAAATAATTTACAAAGTATCGTCGGTGCCTAGAAAAAATATATATTTATGAAAGCCCGTGATAGATGAATAGAAAATTATTCCAGATCCTATTAACCTTTTAAAATTGAAAATTATTGCACTTATTCAGAACTTCATGAATCAATGTTGGTTATAGGACCTTTAAACCAGTACCGAGCTCTTAGGATCCAAGAAGATACTGTAAGAATGAACAAACCACCGACTGCTACGGGAGTATAGTTGAGTGTCTCTATGGTAATTGGGTATGCCACAGGCAACGAGAAGAGGACCGAGATGATAGCAACCCAAATAACTGCAATCCAACCGACAAGGACCCCGTACTGGCCCAAGTTAAAAGGTCCTGGCACAAAGAACTTGCGTGCCAAAGTCACCCTAAAGAAGATGGGCAAGGCGTAAGCAATGTACAGTCCAATTGTTGCTATAGAAACCATTGCGTTAAATGCGACGATGCTTCCAAGAGACTGCAACCAAAACAAGCACTCAATTAGTAAGGATTAGATGCTTGGAGATGAGCTTGTCTTCGTGACGCCTGAACTGATGTGAGTTGGCAGTGGGGGCCGTAAAACAGGTGTATGTCATCATATAACAGAATCAACCTCAAGCTATACAATAAAAATCACATTTAGTTTAGATTTAAGGAGGTGTCTATCTTTCCTTCTAATATGTCAATATTGCTGCCCTGATTTCCTAGTTTCGAAAGCTAGCTAGTGTCTACATTGGATTTTAGACTTCAATACCAAAAATCAAAGAAAGTTCAGATGAAACTGAACTGAACCCAAAAAAAAAAAGGGAGAGGAAAAGAAGAGAAGAAAAAATCGCATTACCGTCAATGCCATGCAAAATGATATTAAAGCAGAAAGCCAAACTGCATTGATGGGGACTTCCCGCTTATCAACTTTGTGCCAGAGCGATGAAAATGGCATGGCTCCATCTCTAGAGAATGCATAAGCCATCCTTAAAAAACAAAAAGAAAAAAAAAGAGATACACATTAAACAACTAATTAATTAGACATCCACTAGTGGTTGGTCATACAAGAACATACAAAGAACAGATGTATGTACCTGGAGTTGCTAGTAACTGAACTCATGCCACAAAAGAATATGGCAACTGCGACAACTCCCAAGCAAATAATTCCCCCGACTCCACTACCATATCTATTCTTGAATGCTAAGTAAAATATCTCAGCAATGGCGTAACCACCAGCATCATTGTTTTCATCCAAAAGGAATGGGATATTGGTTACAGCAAAAGTGATTCCCAGTATATAACCAAATCCAACAATGACAGATATCCCAATAGAACTAATTATTCCTTTTGGTCCGTTCCTATCAGCGTTCTTGGTTTCCTCTGTCTAGATTACAACATTTGAAGGGATCAGGAAGATTAATTTGAGTTGTCCACTTTATAGGGGAAAAAAATAGAAACTTTTAGTTTTATTCATCCAAGCAAAATGAAATATAATCTTTGTAAAGCTGTCGTGAGGTTCGACATACGTTAAGTAAACTAGCCTACCTTACCCCTCAAAAAAATAATAAAAAATAAAAAGAAGAAAATAGAAACAACTAGGCTACCTTACCTTAGTATCTTGTAAAAGTTGTGTAGCATTTAAAATTGCTACCATCTATAACATCATACTCTAAGAATGCCAGGTACCTAAGTAAGCCTTGGTACGTCAAGCTAGAAGAGATTTCTCTGGTTAAGAGAAAAGTATTTGCACGACACAATAAGCTTCTTCAAGAAGAAATGACATGTTCAAGTATTCAACTTACCATGTGAGCAGAGGCATCATAACCGGTTAGGGTATACTGGCTCATCAAGAGCCCCAGAACAAAAATGTAAACTTTGCTTCCAATTCCTTCCCCGTTATCAGTGTTGAAGTGAGTGAAAACAAATTCTGCACTGGCTCTCTCCGTTGCGACAGTGGGAATGAGAATCATCAGAACAAAAACTCCTACATATGGGAAAAAACAATTCAGACGCAAGAAATTAAGAGTCTTATTTATTCAAATAATCGGAATAACTTGGCAAGCAAGGCAATTCTTTATACCAATAACATTCCATGCAGCAGCCAACTGTCCAAAGAAAGATAGCCAGGAGATGGGAAGACTGTTTATGATGGCATGTAGAAGCAAAATTCCACCATGGAAAGCAATAACTAAATACTTCGATGCCTCGTATCCGCCTCCATTTTTCCCACCTGTGCTAAGGAGAATAATCACTTCGATCAGCTGTGCAAGTGAGAAATCTACACTTGTTGTCACCGCCCACTGCAGTCAAAGAAAAAAAAAAACAAAAAAAGAAAAAAAAAAACGTTGGAAGTTGTGGTAGTTTAAAGCAATTCTATCATTATCATTTTTGAATATTACACTTAATGTCTAAATTGTCAACGGATATTGAAGACGTTGAAAATGCAGAATATAATATAATTCTTCTCAGAAGTCAGAAGTACCTGGCCAACAATGTTGAACCTGCAATAACAACCATTTACTCCGTATCAGTAGATGTATTTTCAGGAAAGATTGATTTGGCACAGTGTTATGGTTATATTTGTCAGGCATTTCAAGCAAATATTTTTTGATTTTTTTTTTTTGAAAACTCAAGATGTCCAAGCCTCAAAGAGCACCTGACTAATTCCTAAGAACGTGTATAGACCCTCCTATCTAAACACACCAGGATAGACCAAGAGAGGTGACCATAAGAGAAATCAAACCCAAGATCTCACACTTAATGGGTGAGGTCCTGGGCCGCTTAAGCTACCCCTTGGGTTAATTCTTTTGATTTTTGAGGCTCAAGATTAACAAGGAAACATACATAGAGGAAAACATCATTAACAAGAAAAAAAAAAAAAAAAAAACCGTGTCTACAACTGCACAGAAATCCAATAGGTGGTAAAGGGGACGCACATTTTAAGTTTTCAATGGAAAGGGCAAAAAGGCCTGTTGACTGAACAGAGAGACTTTTGAATTATTGTCCACCATAATATTCATTAACGTTATTGTGTTTGGCAGTCTTATTCAATCGAAACTTTTGGTTATCATGTGTAAACTAATCGCGTGCTACAATACAAGAAAAGACATAACATAAAGCTCTTTAATTAAAATTGATTAAACCAAACCAATAAAATACCTAATCATGTTTTAAAAGAAAAATAATTTTAACAAAAAATCGAAACAATACATAATAGAGAACTGCAATGAACAGAATACTTGCCAGCCTCTGAAGGCCAATAAAAAGCTGATAAGTTCCGTGACGGCAAATCATCAAGCAACAGAAAGACGCGCAAAAAAAAAAAAAAAATGTAGGCCCATAAAAAACAAATTGAAGAACTAGAGTTGTCAAGCCATTAAAACTTGTGGGCATAAAAGAAAACACACAGAGAGTTAAAAAAAAAAAAAAAAAGATTACCAGCCAGTGATCCAAGAAGCAAAAGGTGCCCAACTGGGGCCAGCAAGCTTGGCGCTCCAATAGTAGAGACCACCGGAAGTTGGATAAGAGGAGCAAATCTCAGCCATTGACAACCCAACCAACATGGTGAAAAACCCAGCAATGAACCACCCATAAACAATAGACACTGGCCCACCAAATCGTAGCCCGTTGTTGTAAAGGGTCGTCACACCAGTAAGCACCGATATTATAGAAAACGAGAAAGCAAAGTTCGAAAGAACTCTGCCAAAAAAAAGAAATACCCATTTCAAAATCTAGATTCATACTACAATATGATTATATGAAGGGGGGTTTTGAGAGGTGAAAAAGAAAAGGGTAGTGAGAGAATTTACGAGAGATCACGCTTGAGCTCTTGTTTGTAGCCGAGCTCGTTAAGACGAGCGTGGCCTGAGTCCAGTGAAGAGCCGTTTGCATGGTGAGTTGGGAGGGTCGATTTTCCATCACCAGACACCATTTCTTTTTCTCTGTTCTTGGATGGAACGGAAAACAATTAACTACAAAGAAAGAAAGAGAGAGAAAGATCGGAGAGAAATTGTTGTTTCTCTCTCTTATTTCTTTCCCTCAAATCTTGGAAGGGAAGTACCACAATTTCGAGTCTCTTTTATCATTCATTCAAAGGACTATTTCATACCTTGAACAAATGAAGGGAATCGAGCCGTGGTCCGTTTTGGCAATGAATGCTCAGCGTTTTATTATTCAGCCCTGCTAGTCAACAATCGTGGCATCTGACCTTTTATAATTATTATTGTTATTATTCTTAGCCGCACAGAATCGGCAAAATTTGAAAAGAAGTGAATTGTCCATGTTATTCCCCCAACTTTTCGACAGGTGACCTCTAATCTTAATTCTTTTTTGGAAAATTAGGTTGTGAGCTTTTTTCTTAATTCTCTTTTGGAAAATTAGTTTGCGACCTTTATTCTTAATTCTCTTTTGGAAAATTAGGTTGGATGGCATTTTTAATGACCTCTTAAAAAAAATAGATATACTTTTTATAATTTAATGAAATGACGTCAACTTATTAATTATAAAGTCAAAATGATAAAAAAAACAATTATTTTTAATCAGCTCTAATACAACATGGATAAACTCTAATACAACAATAATAAACTTGAATACATCGATGATAAACTATAATATATCAATAATAAATTCAAGTATAGTAGTGATAAACTAGAGTACATCATTGTTAAAAAGCTAGTATATAAGTGATAGACCTTAATATATTAGTGACACACAAGTACATCAATAATAAACCCTAACAAAAAGCTAAACCCTCTCGTTCTCTCTCTTCCTCTTCTCTTACTACAACTAGTCACTATTGCCTTTATCTGCGACTTTGTGGCGCGATAACTCGATGAAAGTATCTCTAGCATGAGAACACCTTCTTCTCCGACAGACAACTCCTCAACGCGACAACTCCGTCCACGGTGATAGTGATCTTGCACAAGATCAAGGCTCAAGATTGAAAAGTCTGCCTTTGAGACCAAAGACCAAGACCGTTTGTTCTCCCTTTTCTCGATTCCTTATTGTCAAGTTCGTATGCTATTGCCATTGTGGTCAACTTGTCGATGATCCACATCACGTTAAGTCTAATGATCATTCCCGCATCCTTTGTCGCCTAAATCTGCGAGTCATTTTAGGCCTGGATCGTGATGGCAGCATTCTTAATTAGTTGGCCTAGAAATGCCTCCGCAATTTTCATCATTTTGGTCAAAAATCATGGAAGACGACGATGGAGTTTAAGTGTGTATTTGTATTTTTGATTCCATTAGTTGTTTAAGAAGTGATTGAAGTAGTCATTCTCCTAATTTAGGAAAAGTTGGGTTATGTGCTTAAAAAAGGATGGAAATCGGCCAAATTTACCTGAATCCTTTCTCTTTTTGTGGGTTAGTTAACTTTCTATCCACTTCAAAAATTTGCAACACCCAACACATAATTGCTTCTTGTCACAGATCAAATCATTGAAAAGTTAATCTAATGGCTAAAAAAACATGCTCCATCGGTGGGATAAAATTTGCTTCTTTACCATTAGTTTTCCCTATTGAAAATGGCTATGAACTCTTAAGAAGCATGCAAAAGGACTTAAAAATCTAACAGCCTTTAATTTACTTACGATTTTTACTAACATAAGACTTGCATAGGATAAATTTTGAGTGAGAATATTAAATTGATCCTAAATGAAAATTTCATCCTTTTTATACAAAAATTTTCTACCCTAATCTAGAATTAGGGTTTCATAGCCAAACACCCTTACACAGAGTTGTCATCCTCTACCTCCACCTATTGGCCAAAGCATAACCCAAGCGTCCCATCACCTTCCCTAAAAATACAACTACAACTAGCCCCCCATGAAGCCTAAACTTGTCACGAATTGCCCTCATCATGATCAGCCATGTCGCTTCTCTTCCACCTATAACATTGTAAGCCACTCCAACAAGCACCAAACCCGTTGCGAGGCCTTCCATCGAGACCTTGACCATTGCACAAGCCCAGCCCAGCTCTACTGTGCAGACCCATCATTGTGTAAGCCTCTCCCATAAAGGAAATCCTCTGATGCGCTCGCACACAGGGCTACGCTCACAATTTCGACTGGTTCGAGATAGGGTGCTAGATAATGGTGGCAGTGGTACAATTTTTATATTTAAAGTGTGGTGTTTGGTTTTTTTTTTTTTTATGTATATAGTGGAAGAGAGTTTGATTTTTTAATGCTTTTTAACTTTAAATTTAATTTATTTTTATTAAAAATAGAAATTATTGTTATTTTACTAAAATGCTCTTGATATTAAGACTTGTGCTATGTATGTGGCCTTTTCCATTTAATTTTTAACGACCCTCTATTATTATTTTTTTTTTTGTATATTTGTACCCTTTTTAAGGGTTCATTAAAAAGATCAAATGGTCACCTATTAAAGTGTTTGAGGATCAAATAGGACAATTTACTTCAATTCTTATTTAAGAATATTATTTGCATCATTATCTCTCAAACTTTTTTCATTAGAAATATATTTTTTTTATTATTGTTAACATCATTATCATCATTCCCATCATCATCATCAATATTATTATTGTTATTATTTTGCAATCAATCCTTTGAATTTAAAATAAAATTAAATGGCACATACATTTATAGATTAAAGTAGAAATTTTAAACAAAAATTAAAATTTTTGTAAGATAACATTATAATAGAAAGGTTGGAACTGTGGTTCAAACTGTAAACTAAACTAATGTTGAGAACTAATAGCGTGGATGGTCATTTATTTTTAGTTTATCTCAATTATTGAAATTTATTATGGTTAGAGTTAAAAAAAAATAGCACATGTTAAGGATGCAGAAGCAAGTAGTTTGGCAATTTTTAGGCGGGTGGTGCAATTTAACAAAATGGCAACTTGGGAAAAACCTAAACCTAGATGATAGACCATTTTAAGTGGCAGGCAGGGGAGTTTAAGGTGGATGGTTGGCGGGCTAGTCACGGGTAGTTGTGGCCTAAGTAGGCTTTTGTTGGATAATTCTTTGAAAGAATGTAAAAACTAATTTTGTTGTACATTCTTTCTAGGTTTTTGGAAAAATTATTTCAATTACTATCTCTTTTAAGCTAAAAAGTTTACATCAAGAATTCGTCATTCATATTCATAATTCATATTTCATAATATGTAACATGAATCTGTATATGGTTTAAAGTCGCAGATTTCTAGAGTGGGGTGGTTTTGAAAAACAAAGGTTTGGGAAAATACCTAAATTGAAACCGCCATTGTGCATGACAAGGTTTGAAACCACAATTTGATGACTTGGCACAAAAATGATGGCATGGGACAAGTTTGTTATACCCTAACTCGTGTTAGAGCACATGTCATTTTATAAATAAGAAATAAAAATTACAAGTTTTGCCCCATGCCATTAGACCAAAGGGAGTTAGGCATAGTTGGAGTTTTTTTTATTACTATTTATCCAAATAAAAACTTTTTAGTCAACTTGGTTTTAAAAATTAATTTGGGTTATAAACAAATAAATACGACCACTCATGCCTTTAATTATTAACTCATGTGGAGATCATTGTTGGTCAAAAAATTGACACAATTATCAATCAAGTTGTATCAGCCATACACACACATTTGAACTTAGAGAGTAAAGGATTTGAACTCCTCATCTTTTGATAGTGTTGGGTATAGTTTTACCATTAGACTTACCTGCAATCATATCTGCCACATATTTTCAAATTAAAGAAGTCTACTGTCAAATAAAATGTTCAAGAAGTATATTGCCAATGAGTGTAAAACTCAAGAAGCAATGGTAAAAAGAAAAACCTTGTGGTTGTCTTTTCAGGATGTGCTATAATATGCTTCGAGCGATTTGGATAAAAGGCCTTAAGAATTTTTTTTTTTGATAAATGACCTTTTTTTTTTTTTTTTTGCACCAAAAATCAAGCTTTCTACGTAGGAAAACTACTCTAGTTTTTTTTTTATTCTATTGAGGTTCTTTTCTTGTTCTAGGTTTTTTTCTTCATCTTGCTGAAGTTTTTTCCCAAAAAACTGGAGCACTTTCCCTGTCTAGAGGTGCAAAAAAAAAAAAAGAGACAATTTCCCTAATTAAATTTTTTGGGTGGCCCTTTTATCAAATTCCCGCATATGCTTCAAATATAAAACTTTCATTCCTTTCATCGTTTAATTTTTTTGTTGACCTTTCCTTTAAACTTTAAGTTAATTTCAAATTTGGCCTTAGAAAAAATAAGTAAGGTTAATATTACTTTACCCTTTATAGCTCAAAATATCATTAATTTGCTCAAACAAGCTTATTATAAGTTGTATCTTTAGTACTTCTGCTAATAAAATGTCATTTTTCTAACGGTTCTAATCAAATGACTATGTGATAAGATGAAAGAATTTTCTAGATTTCTCATTATTTTATTTTAATTTTTTTGTTTTTTAATTTACTATATTGTCCTTTAACAATCATTCATGTGATTCAATAGTAAATAAAACTGCTAAAGAATTTAAGTACCATAGTTACAATTTATTAGAGTAAATTACTTGGTTGGTCCCCGAACTATTTATAGGGTGTTTGAAAGAGTGATGAGAACCAATGGTTAGAACCATTTTTACTGTAGCATATGAAAGCTTTAAACTGTAGCAAATTTTTTTATTGTTACTGTAGCATGTGAAAACTTTACATTGTTTATAACTGAGTTTGTGGTAGGAACCGTAGTTCTCACCACTCAACTAAACAACCTCTTAAAAGGTGACTTGTTAGTCCATCTTTTTTTTTAGCTCAACTAACCCTAAACTTAAAAAAAGGGTGCAAAATGACTAAGGTACTTGACGGACGTTAATTTGGTGACCACGTGCCACATACATGACTAAATTTTAGGGGTATTTTAGTAAAATATAATTTTTTTATTGCATTTGTAATAAAAAATTAACTAAATTAAACAAAAAAACTGTAAAACATTAAAAAAAAAAAACAAAATTAAACTTCTGCAAACTAAAAAAAAGCCATCGGAAATAAAAATCACCGGAGATGTCCCTTTCTTATCCCGCTCTTCTTCTTCTTCTTCTTCTTCCCCGCTCAGACCTGCCACCCAGATCTCCTCCTCCTCTTCTCCGTCTTCTTCTTCTTTTCTTCTTAGACCCACTGCCTACCTTTTTCTTCTTCTTCCTTTCTTAGACCCGCCGCCCATATCTATGCCTCCTCTTCTCCTTCTTCTTCTTCTTCTTCTTCTTCTTCTTCTCTTATCAGACCCGCCTCCCACCAGATCTCCTCCTCCTCCTCCTCCTCCTCCTCCTCCGCTTCCTTCTTCTTCTCAGACCCCGCCGCCTACCCAACCTAGCCCTCGACGCCTTCCACCTCAGATCTCAGATTGGCATTTGGTTTTTGTTTTGATTTTGATTTTTTTTTGGGTCTAAGTATATTGTGCAAGTGAATGTTTGATTGATTATTTTGCTTGAATTTCACATTCTGAGTGTTTTTGATTTCGTATTTGGTTTTGGTTTTGATTTTGGAAATTTTGATACTTCTTTGGGTCTGATAAGTACACTGTGGAATTGGAGAAGATGGCTGGGGCTGACAGCCGGCGGTAGTTGCCGGCCTTAGCTGCAGAAGAAGGTTTTTTTTTGTTATTTATTATTTTTCATTTTTTTTAAGGGTAGTTGATTTAATTGGGGGTAATTTGGTCTTTTTGAAGTAAATAATGACGATGCAGAGGTCATGTGATGGAAAAAAGCTAGAAACTTAGGCTTATCAGTTAAGCAAGTCATTTTACATTCTTGTTTCCCAAGTTCTTAATCTATTGAGCCAAAAAAAAATAATAATAACACAATACTTAATCTTTTAAATAGTTTAAAGACTAATTGAGTAATTTATTTTCATTTATTATAAGTTTAAAAAAGGTTTTGTGTTATTTTAAATTGTAAGAAATAAAACGAGACAATTACTAGTTTTTGGAATCAAATTTAAAATTAACTTTAAATTTTTTAATTTAAAACATGGTACGGCATAGCTGGGGACAGATGAAATATGCCCACATTACGGGTAAGAATCTCGGATTTTGATTCGTTGAAATCTGATTAAGTTCTTTTTCTGTCTTTAAAATACGTTTAATGGCGGAAAAGAATCCAAAAATTCCTTCGATAGTGAGATTGTGTGGAAGTCTTTTACACGCGTCACCATTATTGAAATTCATTGTCGGATTGCGTGTCGTTCAAAAGCAAGAAAAGTATCAGGTAATGTCTCGCACCGCCTATTGATCTCCAACAACCTATAATGCCATTTTAGTATTTTTTATTTTCTATTTATTAACTCTTGCGGTTTTATTTGGTCTGCTCATTTTTGTAAATGAAAATTCTGTCCTTTCATGTTGATTCAATCCATAATTATGTACCCCGTTTGGTTAGTGTTGATTTGAACTTTTTTATTGAACAAAAAATTTAAATTATACAGTTTTAAACAGTAATTTAAATTGACATTTAAATTTGCTGTTAAAGTATTAATTTAAACAAAAAAATCGAACTAAATTTGTGTTTGAATAAGTATTAATATTTTTTAATTTGAAGCATGATAAATTTATTAAATTAAAAAATAAACATGAAATATATAAAAAAAAGTTATTTAGTTGAAAAATAATATGTAATAATAGTGTTAAATTATAAATACAAATACGTAGGAGTGAAGTTATTGTTCAATATTGATTTGAAATGTTAAAATAGAGGAGGGTTGAGTTGTAAGTTAGACAGTTTAGCGTACTGTGAATTGTTAGTTTAGTTTAAATTAAATACTTTATCAAATATCAATTCCAACTGTCATGTCGCTTAGATTGAACCGAATTAGACTGAACTAATAAAACAAACATGTTATAAGTTTTTGTTGAGAAAATTAGAAAATGTGCATCCATCTCTTATGCAAGACTAAACTGATGTACGTATGGTAAATATAGTATTTGAGTGTGAAAAACACAATCTAATACAATGTTATTTTAATGTCAAATTTATTATATAGTAAACTTGATAGCAAATTTATCACTAAGTATAGCACATTTGATGCCTACTGGTTGACACACTGATCTTTTTACTTAATCATTAAAAGGTTTACTTTTACAAATTTCAAGACTTCAGAAGTATAACAAACGATATATATAGTATTTAAAATAATATTATGTATTAAAGCATAAAATAAAATAGCATATTAAATATATATTTTTTAAATTTTTTGATAGCAAATATTATATTTGTATTAGTATTGACATTAAAAATGGACTTAACTCACATTTGTAGTGAAAAGTGACGACAAAATTTTCAGAGTAATAAAAAGAGAACAAGAATATTTAATATGTGTGACAACATCAATTAAAATCATAGTCATGGTTATCAAACAATTTAAACCTTTCGTGTACTTTTAGCATCTACATTGTTCTGTCTCGTTTTGAATTGGGCTTGATATAATAAAGCTTCATGCCGTGCTAGCATTAAAAGTTTAGTTATTGACACATGATTTGAGTTTGATTAGACTTTTTTTTTAACAAAATGATATATTTAAATTCGAACTCCCTAACAAGTGGATTCCTCTAATTCACCCAACCTTCGAAAATTGTGTCCGTGTTACATTGTGCTAACATGTGCACCTCACAACGTAAGCCAGGTGTTGGCCAAACTGGTGGAAGGTGGGGTGGATTAAAATATAAAATAAAATTGTGAATATTTAATAAAAAAATATAAAGTAAAGAAAATTGTGCTTGAGTGAAGATTTACCACAAAAAATATATAAAAAAAAAGTCAACTGGTTTTAGTCTAATTGATAAGGATAAGATGAGTTTAGAAAAAAAAAAATCTCAGACGCATATTTTGAGAACAATTACAATTGAATAAAAAACAAAGGAAAGAAAAAAGAAGAGCAGGTTCCTTGTGCGATCGACTCGTGAGCTTACATAATTAGAAAAAAATTTGCTTTTCACAATAATAAAACCACGTAAGGAGTCACAAAGACATACAACCAATCAATTAATTCCATGCTTTAAAACATGTAAAAAACTGTAAAGAGAGCATAAGATAAGTCCGTTGACATTTTAACCCTTTATTTTTATACTAGATATTAAGGCTGGCTTTAATCTTTTAATTCTATAACAGGCTAGCTTTAAATTTCTTGTTTTAACTAGGGACGGTGATGGAGGCTCAGTTGTTTTTCTTGTTTGTTTTTTCCTCATCTTGGGGCATAAGAAAAGGAACTATAACATGTTCACATGGACGACACCTCAAACTGACATACTACTATTTTATTTTTCAAGACAATTATAAAAATAAAAGAAACTTCTTCAATTAGGAACTATCGATAGTGTATGATTTTAAACTATTAAATTTAGTTAAAATCATTTTTTTATTCCACGTTAGAAAAATTGTCAAAAATAAAATAAAAACTTTTCCAAATTAAGCACGTTAAAATTCTTAACAATATGAGAAAATAATGTCCTAAGATGCAACCGACCAAACCATGCACTTCATTGAAAAATAAATAAACGACGAAGAGGGCAAAAATGAATTGTACCGAAGCCGACCTGCCGACCATAAAATGCCATGTTCATTGAGAAGCTATGAAGTGTGAATGGAAACATTGAAGCTAAATAATAAGCCTTTATGAAAAATGAACATATATACTCGTAAACTTTGAATTGTCATGGAAACACTCTTTTTTTGGGGTCAAGCTCTATGTAATATTTGAAAAAACTAATGACCATGTCTCCCTCAAATAAATTAATTATTGGGTAAGTTGAGATATTTACTTTTTTATACTCTTTGTTTTAATTTTATTCAAAAATTAT
This sequence comes from Artocarpus hirsutus, assembly GCA_946598075.1. Lineage (NCBI taxonomy): Eukaryota > Viridiplantae > Streptophyta > Magnoliopsida > Rosales > Moraceae > Artocarpus > Artocarpus hirsutus. The sequence continues at coordinate 65,850 of CAMOHE010047915.1, forward strand.
ACCTTCAATTTTTGATCTTAATTAAATATATACTTTTATATTATATTTAATACACAAATAGTTCAACAGTGTTTGAATGTAATTTATTTTATTTATAAGCATTACAAAAATGATTGAAGATAATAATTTTTCTCAAAAACAACCAATTTATTTCCATAGATATCAATATTTTGATAGAAATATTGATTTTTGTAAAAACTGTAATATAACATAACAAAATATTCAAAAATTTTAAAATTTTTTTTGCGAAAATATTAGCAAAAAATTGACAAAATATCCAAACTCTATATGTAATTTTTTAAAACTACTTTGAAATATAAAATTCAAATTATTTTTATTTATTTTTAATAGTCTTTCATAAATTTACTTATCAATACTATAAATCTAATTTTCAATTTTATTCTGTGCACCAGAACATATGATTCAAAATATCAACTTCAATCTTAGAGTCAGTAGCAATTACAACAGGGTTATCCTTATAGTAAACATGGTAGATATGATATCTTCGACTGTGCACCTCCAAAGTTTTTAGATAAAGTTTAAAGCTTGCGCAATTGGGTTAACTCCCAATTTGCTATACTTAGGGAGGTAGTGGGTAGAGATCAAGAGATATTTGTATGGTATGTTCAAAATTTTATAAGAAACAATTTAAACTCATGTCTTGGTATCGATATTATTTGAATAAAAAAGGTATTTCAAATATCTTTGAACTTCCTAGAAGCTCTATTGGTATTGATATTTTCTTATCTTGTATGAAACTATATATATCAAGTATTTTTATCAGTTCTCTTTTAACTAATTTACTCAATTTGAGATCGTATGCTTATCATTTATCATATGATGATTACTTTGTACCATTTGTATTTATCACATATTTAGTAATTTGATGGAAAAGTTAATCTAAACTATGTTTTATTAACAATTTTAGAGTTTCTAAAATCTTTTTTAAAAATAAAGTGGTTTAAGATAACTTTTAATATTTTATGTTAATTTTTATTGATATCGATATTTTCATTAATATTTTTGTAAAATTTAAATGCTGATATTTTCATTGATATTGATATTTTCACCCTTGCTCTCTTAAGCCGTGATCGTCTTTTGCCGTGAAAAATAAATCGCATAAAATAACACGCCACCATATTTTGATTACCGAGAATCTACTCCTCATGGTATCATACTAGGATACCCATGATGACTACTTGTAACTGTATCTTACCATGATACTTGAGCGTTGTGATACCAAAAATTTCAGTAACAAACATGTTACCGACTACATCATAGTGTGATACTTGGCAGTAGGCCGCACTGATACAGGGGGAAAAAAAGAAAGGAACTTGCAGTATCCTATTGCACTACCACTGGTATCCTGGTATAATACTTGAGGGGATGCCTAGTGTGGAACGAATGATTTCGGCAACCGATGGTAGCAAATCAAGTTACCGCTGGTATTGCGTGCTGAAATTCTAAGATAAAAACACACAAAAAATCCTACGTGATGATTGTCGCACGACGATTGCAAGTCACGATGCCGGAGGACGGCGAGATCACCTCGCGACAAGGTCTCCCCACAATGTTGCGAATCTTATATTAAATCTTTACAAAATCTCATATCATACAAATGAGTCATCCGGTTCGGCCCACGTGAACCAGAAGGACATATGACCCAGCCTCCTCTATAGTCCAACTGCCTATACGCGAGCCGAACCAGCCCATATCTTATATGTGTCTACTTTATTATTGTTGTTTTAAAGATTATGTCCTTCTCAATCAGGTTTAGACCTGCGG
>CAMOHE010047916.1:0-12323 GCA_946598075.1 Artocarpus hirsutus
TAGGTGATACATATATACATACTTATACTTTCATACTTTGAAAAACATTATCATCAAAACATGCATAAACTTTCATGCCTTAAAACTTCATAATAATACTTCATGAAAAATCATCATGAGAAATCATCATAAAACCATCATAAAAATGGATTTCAAACTTTTTATAAAACTCATACTTTTCATAAAATTCATTATGTTGTAGGTGAGAATGTACTTACCTCAAAAAGCTTACTTAACCTTACTTTTGTAGGTGACGACGCCGCGGTCTCGATGTGCTCACTTCATATTGTGTTCATGTCATACATTCAAAAAATGACAATTAACATTTATTTTCAATGAATTAATTACCACAACATAACATCCATTTCATATAACATCATACATAAATTCATCTCTTGAAACATGACAATTCATACTACATTTTTCATTAACCATAAAACATCAAAACAACACTTTCAACACACTTATATTTCTGACCTTCATAAATTTAAAAATTAATAACTTTACATTCACATATAATTTGAGTACCAAATTTGGCAGGAATAAAGATAACACATAAACCTATCACCATGATTTTTCTTTAGTCATAAAAATTTCATTTAATAATTTAAATAAATCACATAACATACAGTACAAAATCTGCGAGCAAAACAATTCAGTGAGCATTCCCTACAAACATTCACATAATAAATTATTAACATCCCAAAATAAATCCATAAAAATCCTACATGCAATAATTATTCTTAAACAATTAAAATAAATGTATTTAAACCTCAAAATTCATATGACATCATATCAACATTTAATTACAGTAGTACAAAAATTCTCATTACCAAATAAAATCATTTAATTCATACAAACAAATGTCACACAATAAAAGTTCAACCATTTACCATTAAAACAGTCAAAATACCTAGTATCCATAAAAATTTCATAACACATAAATTATTAATCAAACCACTACCAAACTTTCCAGTCCATAATTTAACATATACATGAACATATTTACCAAATTTCGTGCACAACAACATTCATTAGCCTTAAGAACAACACCCATACATATGTGCAACACAACCAATCGGCAATAATTTACTGTGTGTGACGGAGAGAAGAAAATTCATAACTTTTCATAGAAAAATCCAATTGAGGTGAAATTTTGAGGGTTAACACATTATACACTCATGAATAACATATTAAAAATCAGAGCAAAACAAAATTTGTAGAAAAAGATATGACAATCACATTACAGGAGGAAAAATACGCTTTAAAAATACCGAAATTGAGTTCAATCCTTAAAACAGATTCTTCTCAAACTCCTTCAAGGTCACCCAAAGAAATTTTTCAAAATTTCTCTCAAATGTATTGCAACTGAAATTAAAGAGAAAAGGAAAAGGAGGACGTGGAGAAAGAAAGGGAAATAGAGTGTTTTTTGAGAAAATTTTAGAGAGGAAAAGAATGATAGTAAGAGGTGGTTTTTGTGAAAATGAAATAACGTAAAAAGGAATACTCGTCTCCTCCATAATTATCAAAAAAATTTATGACTAAAATGGGCTTAATTGCTTGAAGAGTGGAGAGGATTGGGGTAAGTCATTAATTTTCTCACAATTACCATAGTTTGAAATTTTAAAAGAGGAAACCAGAAAAATTAAATCTAATCAATCGAAAGTCAATTGCTTCTTTACCAAAATTAAAGAAATCATTCCAAAAATATGTCAATTAATCAAAATAAATCATCAAATCACATAATCAACCTTATCACAAATTTTGTGAAATTTCTGCTGACTGCTCATCAGCTGTCATCGGCCTGCCGATTCCTGAAGTCTGGCCTGTCGACGATATACCATCGGCCTGTCGTTTTGAGAAGGGTCATTTCGGCCTATCGAACTAAATGGTCCGGCCTGCCGATCTACCCTAACATACAAAAATCATTCAAAACATTAAATTATCATAAAAATATGATTAAACATATAACATTAATAACATGAACACTTGAGCACATCAATTCCACGTGAGCGTCACCTGTCATAGCACTTAAAACAAAATGGTTAGCACCATTATATTATATATCATACACATAACATAAATATAACACTTAACATCGTTATTAACATGACATAATCTGTTACATGAAAATTTGGCGGGTGTTACAATTCTCCCTACCTTTTAAGAGTTTCGTCCTCGAAACTCAAAATAGTTGCCGATGCTTTGTTCTCATATCATCTTCACGTTCCCATGTAGCTTCTTCTACTTGGTGATTTCATCATAGTACCTCGACTAATGGAATTTTTTTATTCCTTAAGGTCTTAGTTTTTCGGTCAAGTATCTCCACTAGCTTTTCTTCATAACTGCAGTTATCTCGTATCTCGATCACTTGTGGCTCAATCATGTGCGTAGGATCTGGGACATATTTCTTGAGCATTGAAACGTGAAATATATCATGCATAGCAGACATTTCAAATGGCAATCTTAGCTGATAAGCCACCTTACCTAGCCGCTTCACTATTTCATATGGACCAATGAATATTGGGCTTAACTTGCCCTTCTTTCCAAACCTCATAACTCTTTTCATCGGTGCAACTTTCAAAAATACTGATTCGCCAATGACGAATTCTAAAGGTCTTCTTCTTTTGTCCACATAACTTTTCTGATAGCTTTGAGCTGTCTCTATTCTCTTCCTTATCATCTTAATAATCTCGGAGGTTTCGTTGACAAAATCAGCCTTTTCATCATCGATGCTTTCTATCAACTTCTTCTCACCAGCTTCATGCCAACATATAGGCGACCTACATCTTCGCCCATATAGGGCTTCATAAGGTGCCATTCCAATCATTGCGTGGTAGCTGTTGTTGTAAGCGAACTCAGCTAACTGTAACATTTTACACTAGCTAGTCTTGAAGTCAAGAGTAGAAGCCCGAAGCATATCCTCTAAGATCAAGTTTGTCCTCTCCATTTGGCCATCTGTCTGAGGATGAAAAGCTGTACTGAAATGCAACTTGGTTCCCATAGCAACCTGAACACTCTTCCAAAACTTGGATATGAACCTGCCATCACGATCTGAGATAATAGATTTAGGAATCCCATGTAGTCGCACAATCTTCTTGACATAGAGTTCTGCTAACCGTTCCATAGAGTATGTGATCTTGATCGGAATGAAATGCACCGTCTTTGTCAGTCGATCCACCACAACCCATATAGCGTCATAACCGTTCATAGTCCTGGGCAAACCATTAATAAAATCCATCGCAATATCCTCCCATTTCCATTTCGGTATCTGAATTGACTGTAAATCACCACCAGGTCTCTAGTGTTCAGCCTTAACTTGCTGGCATGTTAAACATTTCTTCACATACATGGCAACATATCGCTTCATTCCAGACCACCAGAAATTATCCCTTAGATCATTATACATCTTTGTTGCACCTGGATGAATTGAGTAAGGAGTACCGTGAATTTCTACCAAGATCTTTTCCCTTAAACCATCAACATTAGGAACACATATGCGGTCCTTAAGGTATAGAATTTTGTCATCCATGATACGAAACTCTTCACATTTTCCTTCTTTCTTTTCTTGCTTGATTCTCGCAAGGCTAACATCTTCATCTTGCTTACTTCGAATCTCATCATGCATCGTTGGAACAAGAATGAGTGCTGATAACTGGCTTATGACAAGCTTCAAACCAAAGTCTAGAATTTATTTTCTCAAAGGTTAAGACATAACTTGCATTGACATCAGCGTAGCCGCTGTCTTCCTACTTAAAGCATCAGCTACTCGGTTAGCTTTTCTAGGATGATAAAGGATTTCACAATCATAATAGAGTTAAGAAGTACTTTAGACTTTGATGATCAATGAAGATCTTGCATTGAACTCCATACAGGTAATGCCTCCATATCTTTAGCGCAAAAACAACTGCTGCTAATTCCAAGTCATGAGTAGGATAGTTCTTTTCATAATCCTTCAGTTGTCTAGACGCGTAAGCTATTACTCTTTCATTCTGCATTAAAACTGCACCAAGACCCATCTTAGAAGCGTCGCTGTAAATTACAAATCCATCATTGCCTTCAGGAATTGCCAATATTGGAGCTGTCGTTAATCTCTTCTTTAGTTCTTGGAAACTCTTTTCGCATGCTTCTGTCCATTCAAACTTCTTTCCCTTGTGAGTTAGATTTGTGAGTCGTGCTGCCATCTTAGAGAAGTCTTCCACAAATCTTCGATAATAACCGGCTAGGCGCAAGAAACTTTTGATCTCACTTGCGTTGATCGGTTGCTTCCAGTTGAGAACAACTTCTACCTTAGCAGGGTCTACCATGATTCCTTCCTTTGATATTACATGACCCAAGAAAGAGACTCTATCGAGCCAAAACTCGCACTTGCAGAACTTCGCATATAACTTATGTCTCCTTAATGCTTCCAGCATAATTTTCAAATGCTCCTCGTGTTCCTCTTGATTCTTTGAATAGACAAGAAGGTCATCGATAAACACAACAATGAATTTATCAAGAAAATCCTTGAGTACCCGATTCATTAGATCCATAAAGGCTATAGGTGCATTCGTTAGACCGAAAGTCATAACCACAAATTCATAGTGACCATACCTCGATCTAAAGGCTGTCTTAGGAATGCCTCATTCTTTAATCTTCAACTGGTGATATCCCGATCGTAGGTCAATCTTCGAGAACACAGATGCACCCTTAAGCTGATCAAACAAGTCATCAATTCGAGGCAATAGGTACTTGTTCTTGATTGTCACCTTGTTTAATTCTCTATAGTCGAAGAAGAGTCTCATAGAACCATCCTTCCTCTTCACAAATAAAACTGGAGCTTCCCATGGTGAATGACTTGGCTTGATGAAGCCTTTGTCAAGTAGTTCCTTTAATTGCATATGAAGTTCCTTTAACTCTGCAGGAGCCATCCTATACGGTGCTTTCGAAATCGGGTCAGTGCCTGGAGCGAGCTCAATCTCGAATTCAATTTCTCTATCGGGAGGTAGGCTTGACAAATTATCTAGAAACACATCTGAAAATTCACATACTATTTCCACATCTTCTACCCTTGTCTTTTCTTCTTGGGCTTTATCTACAATATTCGCCAAGTAACCCATGCAGCCACTAGCTAACAACTTCTTTGCTTTCATGGCAGATAAGAACATGCTGGGTTTCTTCCTGGACTCACCCACATACACGAACTTCTGTTCACCTTTCGGTTGAAAGATCACTTTTCATTTTCGACATTCAATGGAAGCATTGTACTTGCTTAGAAAATCCATTTCAAGAATCATATCATAATCGTACATGTCGATCGCAATAAGGTCGACGAAGAGTTCTCTATCAAAAATCCATAAGGGAATAGTATGCAAATAGTGCGTAGATATCATCACTTCCCCAGAGGGTAGTGTCGTAGTGAATCCCTATCTCATAGGCTCTAAACAAAGCCCTAACTTCTTAGCAAAAGACGATGATACAAAAGAATGAGTGGCACCTGTATCAAAGAAAACATAAGCTTTAGTAAATAGGCTCGTTATCTGACTTGTGACTACATTTGAAGCTTCAGCAGCCACTTGTTCTTTCGTCATGGCATAAATGCGAGCATTCGTAGGTGGGGCTTCAAGTCTTCCTTGACTAATTAGTGGCCCTTCAAGGGAGGCTTGCATCTGGTGAAGCTGGGCTTGAGGAACTCTCTATGGAGCTTGAACTTGGGCATTCATTTGTCTGGGGTAGCTTTTGGAAAAATGACCTTCTTGTCCACAAATAAAACACCGATTAGACCCCATACCACATTCTCAAGAATGATTCTTTCCACATTTAGCACATGTTTGAAACTGCCTAAAATTGTTGTTGTTGTTGTTGTGCTAGCCGCCATTATGTCTCTTATTGCCTTGACCCTGATAGTTCTGAGAGTTGCCCTTCCTCTTATTGTTATTCTTCCAATGCTGGCTGCTGTTGTTGTTGCTTCAGTGTGGAGGACGGTTCAGGTTCTGGGAGCTTATATAGTTCACCTGCTGACTTGGCTGAGGCTGGTTCCTTCTTAGTTTTGACAAGTGGAATTCTGCATGTTGAGCCCTCAAAACAACTTGCTCTTGGCTTCTGGGTGGATTAGCCTCATCAACAATAGCAGCAATCTCTGGCCTAAGGACCCTGATCAACCTTCGAACCCTTTCACTTTCGTCGCTAACCATCCCTGGCCATAGGCGAGCTAGTTGATCAAACTTGGCTACCACATCTGTAACGGACATATCTCCCTAGTGTAGATTCTCAAACTCATCATAGTGCTTCCTGGTAATGTTCATGTGGAAGAACTTCGTGTTGAACTCATGAACGAAGTTAGCCCAAGACATTTCTTCAACATTCCTACTCTGTTCAATGCCATCCCACCAAATCTGGGCCTCCATGGTAAGATAGTATGATGCACAGAGAACCTTCTCATTATCCGTGAAGCCCATGAGTCTCAGAGTGGCTTCACTTGTCTTTAACCATCCTTGTGCAACAAGTGGATCCTTGGAACCTTCGAAATCCACTGGCTTGACCCTCTTCCATCTGACTGTTCTTGGTAGACTACTCTCGGCTCAGCAACAGGAGCTGGTACTTCATTAACTTGTGCCTGAGGAGGAGGAGGAGGAGGAGGCACATCATTGCCTCGTCGATCACCGTTGTGGCCATTGGCCCTTAGTTTAGCAATCTGTCTTCTTTACTCCTCTAGCTGTCTTTGCAGCTCGTCAATCATTGTCATTAATATTTCATTGGTCTAGGTATGGGTTTGCATTCTTTGGTAGCCTTCCATAATTGATTTCCTAAAAAAATTAGGGACTTAAAAATAATCTTCTACTTTATGAGACAGGTTTCACTACTAAAGCATTAATCATTAAACATCTAAACCTTATACTTATTGTCTTACTTGCATCTTATCATTAATCATTAAAACATACTTACTTGGAGGACTTGGACTGACGTATGGCGATATGAATTGCAAATAGAAATCCGCTTTGATACCAAAGCCTGTAACGCCCCCTTTTATAGACGTCATAGATGTCGTTACATTCATTCATTTAACCATTAATTGAAGCAAAACTATTATAAATTATAACATGAATTTGAAATCATAGTTTGGAAAAGCATACCCAGGATCCGTACATACATTTTTTTTACAACTCACAAAGAATTATAAATTACTTAATTATAACAATTCGCTTTTCCATAAACATCCTGTAAATAGTTTGCTAATATCATTAAAAATTAAATTAACCTATGAAGATAATAATAAAATTCTTCAAACATAGTTCGGCAGGCCGAACTTTAAATTTCGGTAGGCTGAACTCGACCGACAGACTGAAGGTCAACCATCGACAGGCCGCCCAAGGCTTTACAAAATGAAATTTTGAGAGCAATAAGTTCGGCAGTTCGACCAATAATGATTAGCAGGCCGAACTTAAAAAAAAATATTTGAAATTAATTTTTAAAACAAGTTCTGAACTTTAAGGCATGGAAGCAATAAACAAACTCAGAGATAATAAAAATAAATATAGTTTCAAAACTTTAAAAACTTCTTTCTTTCTTGGCGCCTTCCATTTGCAATTCATCTTGCTTAGCTCACACGCCCATCTTGGTCCTCCACCTATTCCATGATTACCTTACCCTAATGCATATGTTCTCTTTAATACAGGTGCCACTCATTCTTTTGTATCCACATCTTTTGCTAAGAAGTTAGGGCTTTGTTTAGAGCCTATGAGACAGGGATTCACTACGACACTACCCTCCAGGGAAGTGATGATATCTACGCACTGTTTGCATACTATTCCCTATAGATTTCTAATAGGAAACTCTTCGTCGACCTTATTGTGATCGACATATACGATTATGATATGATTCTTGGAATGGATTTCCTGAGCAAGTACAATGCTTCTATTGAATGCCGCAAACGAAAGGTGATCTTCCAACCAGAAGGTGAACAGAAGTTCGTGTATGTGGGTGAGTCTAGGAAGAAACCCAGTTTATTTTTATCTGGCATGAAAGCAAGGAAGCTGCTAGCTAGTGGCTGCATGGGTTACTTGGCGAATATTGTAGATAAAAGCTAAGAAGAAAAGACAAGGATAGAAGATGTGGAAGTAGTACGAGAATTTTTGGATGTGTTTCCAGATGGTCTGTCAAGCTTACCTCCCGATAGAAAAATTGAATTCGAGATCGAGCTCTCTCTAGGCACTGACCTGATTTCAAAGGCACCTTACCGAATGACCCCAGCAGAGTTAAAAGAGCTTCATACGCAATTAAAGGAACTACTTAAAAAGGCTTCATTAGGCCTAGTCACTCACCATGGGGAGCTCTAGTTTTGTTTGTGAAGAAGAAGGATGGTTCCATGAGACTCTACATCGACTATGGAGAATTGAACAAGGTGACAATCAAGAACAAGTACCCGTTGCCTAGAATTGATGACTTGTTTAATCAGCTAAAGGGTGCAACTGTGTTCTTGAAGATTGACCTGAGGTCGGGATATCACTAGCTGAAGATTAAAGAAGGATACATTCCTAAGACAGCCTTTAGATCAAGGTATAGTCACTATGAATTTGTGGTTATGCCTTTCGGTCTAACGAATGCGCCTACAGCTTTCATGGATCTGATGAATCGGGTATTCAAGGATTTCCTCGATAAATTCGTTGTTGTGTTTATCGATGATATTCTTATTTATTTGAAGAGTCAAGAAGAACATATGGAGCATCTAGGGATTGTATTGGAAACATTAAAGAGACATAAGTTATATGCGAAGTTCTCCAAGTGCGAGTTTTGGCTCGACAGAGTGTCTTTCTTAGGCCATGTAATATCAAAGGAAGGAATCATGGTAGACCCTACTAAGGTAGAAGCTGTTCTCAACTGGAACCAACCGACCAACGCAAGTGAGATCAGAAGTTTCTTAGGCCTAGCCAGTTATTATCGGAGATTTATGGAAGACTTTTCTAAGATAGCACCGCCACTCACAAATCTAACTCGCAAGGGAAAGAAGTATGAATGGACAGAAGTGTGTGAGAAGAGTTTTCAAGAACTGAAGAAAATGTTAACAACAGCTCCAGTCTTGGCAATTCCGAAAGGAGACGATGGATTTGTGATCAACAGTGATGCATCCAAGATGGGCCTCAGTACCGTTCTAATGCAGAATGATAGGGTGATTGCCTACGCGTTGAGAAAATTAAAGGATTATGAGAAGAACTATCCCACTCATGATCTGGAGTTAGAAGCAGTTGTTTTTGCACTTAAGATATGGAGACATTACTTATATGGAGTTCTATGCAAGATCTTCACCGATCATCAAAGTTTGAAGTATTTCTTCACTCAGAGGGATCTGAACATGAGACAGCGGAGATTGCTAGAGTTGGTGAATGATTATGATTGTGAAATCCTTTATTACCCTAGAAAAGCTAATCGAGTGGCTGATGCTTTAAGTAGGAAGTCCGCGGCTACATTGATGCCAGTGCAAGCTATGTCTCAACCTTTGAGAAAGGAAATTCAGGACTTTGGTTTGGAGCTTATCACAGGCCAGTTATCAGCACGCCAGTTATCAGCACTCATTCTTGCTCCAACGCTGCATGATGAGATCCAAAGTAAGCAAGATGAAGATGTAAGCCTCGTGAGAATCAAGTAGGAAAAAAAAGAGGGAAGATGTGAAGAGTTTTGAATTACTGATGACGGAACTCTGTACCTCAAAGACCGCTTGTGTGTTCCCAATGTTAATGGTTTACGGGAAAAGATCTTGGCAGAAATTCACGATACTCCTTACTCAATTCATTCAGGTGCAACAAAGATGTATAATGATCTAAGGGATAATTTCTGGTGGTTTGGAATGAAGTGAGATGTTGCCAAGTATGTGAGGAAATGTTTGACATGCCAGCAAGTTACGGCTGAACACCAGAGACCTGGTGGTGATTTACAGTCAATCTAGATATCGGAATGGAAATGGGAGGATATCATGATGGATTTTATCATTGGATTACCCAGGACTATGAACGGTTATGACGCTATATGGGTCGTGGTGGATCGACTAACAAAGACGACACATTTCATTCCCATCAAGATCACATACTCTATGGAACGGTTAGCGAAACTCTATGTCAAGGAGATTGTGCAACTGCATGGGATTCCTAAGTCTATCATTTCAGACCGTGATGGCAGGTTCACTTCCAAGTTTTGGAAGAGTGTTCAGGTTGCTATGGGAACCAAGTTGCACTTTAGTACAGCTTTTCATCCTTAGACTGACGGCTAAACGGAGAGGACAAACTTAATCTTGGAAGATATGCTTCGGGCTTGTACTCTTGACTTCAAGACCAGCTGGTGTAAAATGTTACCGTTAGCTGAGTTTGCTCACAGCAACAGCTACCAGGTGACGATTGGAATGGCACCTTATGAAGCCCTATATGGGCGAAAATGTAGGTCGCCTATATGTTGGCATGAAGCTGGTGAGAAGAAGTTAATAGAAAGCATCGATGATGAAAAGACTGATTTTGTTAACGAAACCTCCGAGATGATTAAGTTGATTCGGAGAAGAATAGAGACTGCTCAAAGCCGTCAGAAAAGTTATGCTGACAAAAGAAGAAGACCCTTAGAATTCACCATTGGCGAATCAGTATTTTTGAAAGTAGCACCGATGAAAGGAGTTATGAGGTTTGGAAAGAAGGGCAAGTTGAGCCCAAGAATCATTGGTCCATATGAAATAGTGAAGCGGATAGGTAAGGTGGCTTATCAGCTAAGATTGCCATTTGAAATGTCAGCTATGCACGATGTATTTCACGTTTCAATGCTGAAGAAATATGTCCTAGATCCTACGCACGTGATTGAGCCACAAGTGATCAAGATACGAGAAGACTTGAGTTATGAAGAAAAGCCAGTGGAGATACTAGATCGTAAAACCAAGACCTTGAGGAATAGAGAAATTCCATTGGTCAAGGTATTATGGCGAAATCACCAAGTAGAAGAAGCTACATAGGAACGTGAAGATGATATGAAAATTAAGTATCTGCAACTATTTTGAGTTTCGGGGACGAAACTCTTATAAGGTGGGGGGAATTGTAACACCCGTCAATTTTCATGTAACAGTTATGACAAATATGTAATGGATTAAGTAATATTAAGTAACGACGTTAAGTGTTATTTTTATGTTATGTGCATGATGTATAATATAATGGTACTAACCATTTTATTTTAAGTGTTATGACAGGTGACGCTCACGTGGAATTGATGTGCTTAAGTGTTCATATTATTAATTTTATATGTTTAATCATATTTTTATTGATAATTTAATGTTATGAATGATTTTTGTATGTTAGGGCAGATCGGCAGGCCGGGCCACTCAGTTCGGCAGGCTGGACCATTCAGTTCGACAGGCCGAAATGATTCCCTCAGAACGGCAAGCCGATGGTATAGCATCGATATGCCGGACTTCAAAGATCGACAGGCCGAAGCGGGACATCGGCATGCCGATGACAACAAACAAGCAGTCAGCAAAAATCTCTCCAAATTTTGTGATAAGGTTGATTATGTGATTGGATGATTTATTTTGAATAATTGACATAATTATGGAATGATTTCTTTAATTTTGGTAAAGAAGCAATTGACTTTTGATTGATTTGAATTAATGGATAAGTTTCCCCTTTTTAAAGAGGCAAAATATGATAACTGAGTCATTCTTGGAAACTCTGACTTTTTCCCCTTAATCTCCTCCTTTCCTACACGAATTTTGGCCCTAAATTAATCAAAAAATTCTAATATTGAAGGGGGAGAATATTGAATATCATTTACCCCATTCTTATTTTTCACGTAAAAATATTTTCTCTCTCTCTCCTTTTTCGTATTTTTCTCTCTCTCTCTCTCTCGTTTTCTCTCTCTCATTCTCTCTCTCTTCTTATCACATTTCTCTTCTTCTTCTTCCTCTCAAATTTTCCCTACTATTATTTGTTAAAATATCATAATTCCTTTGGGCTAATTCGAAGGAGCTTGAAGAGAAATCGTTTTAAGGTAAGAGTTTATTTTTTTTAACATTTTTTAAATTTCTCTCTCTTCAAACCGACTGCTATATCTCCGTCTAGGAACGTCATTTTACTCTAAAATTTTAATATGTTATTTATGCATGTGTTATGTGATATTCCTCCAAGTTTCACGTTATTTCAATTTTTCTATAAAAAGTTATGAATTTTCTTCTCTCCGTCACTCACAGTAATTTGTTGCTGATTGTTTATGTTGCACATATGTATGGCTATTGTTCTTAATGCAAATGAATGTTGTTTTGCACGAAATTTGGTGGACATGTTTATATATATGTTAAGTAAAGGACTGGAAAATATGGTGATGAT
>CAMOHE010047919.1:0-19985 GCA_946598075.1 Artocarpus hirsutus
CCTTAGATTAGGTCATGTTAACCTTGACAGAATTAACAGACTAGTAAAGGATGGTCCTTTAAAAGAACTAAAAGTTAGTTCTCTACTAGTTTGTGAATCTTTTCTTGAAGGTAAAATGACTAAGAGGCCTTTCTCTGCAAAAGGTGAAAGGGCCAAGGAACCGCTTGAGCTAATACATTCAGACGTCTGCGGTCCAATGAATGTACAAGCATGTGGTGGTTATGAATATTTCGTCACATTTATTGACGATTATTCAAGATATGGTTACATATACCTAATGCAAAGGAAATCTAAAACTTTTGGAAAGTTCAAAGAATTCCAAGTGGAAGCTGAAAAGCAATTAGGAAAGACGGTGAAGAGTCTTTAATCTGATCGAGGAGGGGAATACCTTGATACTGAATTCAAGGACCATATGATAGAACATGGTATTCTATCACAACTCACCGCACCAAGAACACCACAATAAAATGGTGTTGTAGAGAGAAGGAATCGGACATTGCTTGATATGGTGAGATCCATGCACAACTACTCATCATTACCCACTTTATTTTGGGGATATGCACTACAAACTGCAGTATATCTTCTAAACATGGTTCCATCTAAGTCTATTCCAAAAACACCTTTAGAGTTATGGAATGGTCGCAAACCTAGTATGTGACATATCCGTATATGGGGTTGTCCAGCATATGTGCTGAAAGGAAAGACCAGGAAGCTGGAACCACGTTCTGAAGTGTGCTTGTTTGTGGGATACCCAAAGGAAACGAGGGGAGGTTTGGTTTATAGTCCATAAGAAAAGAAGGTATTTGTATCGACAAACGTCACTTTTCTCGAGAATGATTATATGACAAACTATAAACCTCGTAGCAAAGTGGTACTTGAAGAGTTACTTTCTGATCAGATCAGACCGCAACCGACAACTGTTGTCGAAGAACAAAATGAGGAGACCATATTTGCCGATCAGAATGTCATGTCACCTCGACGTAGTGGGAGGGTTGTGAGACCACCTGCTCGCTACAGGGAAATTGGAGAAGCACATGTTGCTATCTTTGATAATGGTGAGGATGATCCATTGACATATCGTGATGCAATGGAAGATTTTGAGAAGGAGAAATGGCTAAAGGCTATGAACCTTGAAATGGTGTCCATGTACTCCAATTCAGTTTGGGAACTTGTAGACTTACCTAAAGGGATAAAACCCATAGGGTGCAAGTGGATCTACAAGAAGAAAAGAGGAGTGGATGGAAAAGTTAGACTTTCAAAGCTAGGCTTGTGGCAAAGGGTTATACCCAAAAGGAGGGAGTTGACCATGAAGAAACTTTCTCACCTGTAGCTATGCTTAAATCCATTCGGATTCTTTTATCTATTGCTGCTTGTCTTGATTATGAGATATGGCAAATGGATGTCAAGACTACCTTTTTGAAGGGTTATCTTGAGGAAAACATCTATATGGTGCAACCAGAAGGGTTTATAGTCAAAGGTCAAGAGCAAAAAGTTTACAAGTTGCAGAGGTCCATCTATGGACTCAAACAAGCTTCAAGATCATGGAACTTGAGATTTGATGAGGTGATCAAATCTTATAGTTTCGATCAAAACATTGATGAACCTTGTGTATACAAATACATTAAAGATAAGAAGGTGGTCTTTTTAGTTCTTTATGTAGATGATATCCTACTCAGTGGGAATGATGTAAGTGTATTATCTAATGTAAAGAAATGGCTCGCCAACCAATTCCAAATGAAAGATTTAGGAGAGGCAAGTTATGTTCTTGGAATCCAACTGATAAGAGATCGTAAGAACAAACTGTTGGCGCTGTCTCAGGCATCATATATCGATAAGGTGCTTATCAGATTTTTGATGCAAAACTCCAAGAAAGGTAATTTACCTACACGTCATGGAGTTTATCTTTCAAAAGAGCAGTGTCCTAAGACACCTCAAGAGGAAGAAAACATGAGACAGGTACCCTATGCATCTGTAGTGGGAAGTCTAATGTATGCCATGTAGTGTACAAGACTTGACATTTGCTATGCGATGGGTATAGTCAGTCGGTATCAATCCAACCCATGATTAGATCATTGGGTAGCGGTTAAACATATTCTTAAGTATCTCAGGAGAACGAGAAACTATATGCTGGTATATTCCGATGAGAATTTGATTCCCATTGGCTACACTGATTCTGATTTTCAATCAAACAAAGACATACGTAAATCTACGTCTGGATCAGTGTTTACTTTTGGTGGTGGAGCCATAGTTTGAAGAAGCATCAAACAATCATGTATTGTTGATTCAACTATGGAAGCTGAATATGTGGCTGCTTGTGAAGCAGCTAAAGAAGCTGTTTGGCTTCGTAAGTTCCTAAATGATCTAGAAGTAGTTCCAGACATAGATAAACCACTCACACTGTATTGTGGTAATAGTGGTGCAGTGGCAAACTCAATAGAACCTAGAAGCCATAAAAGAGGAAAGCATACAGAGAGAAAATATCATTTGATTAGAGAAATAGTACATCGAAGAGATGTGAAAGTTGTGAAGATAACATCGAAAAACAACCTTGCTGACTCTTTCACCAAGACGTTACCTGCAAAGAGCTTCGAGGAACACTTGGAAGGCTTAGGTCTTAGAGACATGTCTTACATGCTTTAGGACAAGTGGGAGATTATTGGATTTGGTGCCCTAAAAGCTATGACATTGTATATATTGTTAATAAATAAATAAAGTGACTTTGTTATTATTTGGGTTAATATATGTGTTATGAATACATTAATAAACATCAAGAAAATTTCATGATTATTTATGTGACTATAAATTTAGCATATAAGTGTTATATGCTTAGGGATAAAATTTATAGATAATAATCTAAATAGTCCGTAATAATTAATTAAAGTTTGGGATCTTTAATTAAATATTACAAGTGCGGTCCAATCTCATTTAGAATGAAATAAGTCATTATCTGGACTATTAATGTAAAGACATTGGATTGGAGGTACTTTATACAATAAGATTATATACGACTGGACCAGATAAATTATGAATCTCTAATAATCATCCGTTACAAATAGAGTATTCAAATTTATCACTATGATGATCATATATTTGACAGTCTTAATCCTGAGTATTTATTAGACTCCTATTTATGACATTATATTTTTTGACTTGCATGGTAAGATTTGTGTAAACACAGATCATAACTTAGCATCTTGGAAACATAATGTAATAAATGGCTGGGAATAATATTATACAGATATGGAATCCATTCCTTCCCTATGGAAGTTAGAAAAATAGTTCGCTTGAGTGATAATTCAAGGTTTGAACAGTAAAGCGCTCGTTCATAATAAGGTTATGAATTAATTGTTCATTAGAGAATTATTGGTACTAAAGGATAAAGATATAATAAGAGAGGTAAACGGAAATTGAACCTAGCTCTTATTATGAACTATTTATGAAGGACTGACTTATATGTAATGATTATATCAATAGACTGCTCGCTAATTTTCTTTGAGTAATTTTACTATAACCTCAAGAGTTCAGTTTCAAGTTTTTTGTGGAGTAACACTGAAACTAATAAATTTAACACATTAATTAAAGAGTTTGATTAATTGTCAAATTTATTGGAGCTTGGGTTATACGTTCATAGGTCCTCAATACCATCTCTGTAACATTATATTGGATTTATGCATAGAATGAATTATACATATTGAGTTTAGAATTATTGAATTCTAAATTAATTATTTCACACTTGAGTTATTAATGTAATGCAGAAAAATGTTCTCTGTGACACATAATGTAATATGATAAATGTTGTCACATTTAACTGAGCATTAGTTAATTAAAATCTATTATTAAATAAATATGATTTATTTTTTAATGTAGATTTAGATATATATATATATATATATTTGGTTTTGAACCAAATCTTTTTTTTTATGAGTTTTTATAATATATTAATATATATATATATATATATATTAAATAAATAAAAAAAAGGAACGTAAAGTTTACGTTTCACGTAAACGTTTACGTTTCACTTTATATATTTATATATGAAATGAATCAAAAGTGATTCGTTATTTAAAAATAAAAAAAAGAAAAAGATAAAGAAAAAGGGAAATCACGTTTAAACGAAAACGTGAGCTTCTTTACATATATATATATAATTTTTTTTCGGGAAAGAAGGAAATATAGAAAAAAGAAACAGGAAAGGGAAAGTTAAAGGTTACAACTTTGTAAATTATATCTTTTCTCTATATGTATGATATGGTGGTTATTTTTTATATTGAAAGTCAATTAAAAAGTGACTAATTGCTCAGATATAAAAAGGAGAGATAACAGTTATCTCAAGAGTTTTTTCATTCACGTAACTTTTGCAAAATACTCTAAGAGAAAAACTGAGAGTTCTTCTCTGAAAAAAGGGTCTGCTATCTCATGTGTTGAGTACATAGCAGATTCAAAAAAGTGTGAGGAAAATTCATTATTGCAGTTTGACGCCCATTCGTCTTTCCATTGGTGTGGAGGCCTGGATTGAAAGATCGTGGTGTCAAAGAGAAAAGCTAGGATACCCTGATAGTCTTCAAAATGTTTGTAAAATTCTTAAAGCTTTCTATTATTAATTAAAATTATATATCTATTTTCAATGAACAAAGTTTTTAAAAAATTTTTGTTTGTCAACGATCCCCCTCTTCTACTGCGTTTCATATTTTAATTCCAACACAAACTCCTGTTTTTGCGGTGTTAATTGACAGTAGTCCTTGTCGCCGTGTGGTGTTGTTGAGCGGTCTCTGTCAAGGTGACCCCCCTCTCCCTATTCCTCTTCATTTTGTGTGTTGAGATCTTTTCCAGAGTCTTAGACCACATGAGTATGGAGGGTAAATTCCATGGTGTGCAGCTGGCAAAAGGTTGTAAAGAACTTACTCATGTGTTCTTTGTAGAGGACCTTGTGATTTTCAGAAGAGGTAAAAAGAAATTTGCTCGAGGAATAAAGGATTGTATAGATCTCTACTGCTCCTGGTCTGGCTAGAAGGTAAATGAAGACAAGTCTTATGTTTAGTAGAAAAGGACTGGTGGTATTTAGTAGAAAAGGCGCTAAAGAAAGTCTCGGGGTGGAAACAACAGCTGCTATCCAGAGCAGGAAGATTAGTTCTTCTTCAAGCAGTGGATCAACCAGGGCCTTCTTATGCTATAGCGACAAACCTGCTCCCTGACACCATTTGTTCGAAACTGGATAGTCACGTCCGTGTTTTTTGGTGGGGAAAGAAACAATAAAGGAATAAGATGATGTTTCTAAAATCGTGGAGCTCTATTTGTTCTCCCAAGCTGTTTGGAGCTTTCAGTCTCCGTCGGAGTAAAGACATGAATAGAGCTCTGTTCATTAAATGGAGCTGGGAACTTTTAACAGATTCTAACCCTTTATTGGTGTTGGTTATTAAAGACACATGCTTGAAGAATTGATCCTCTCTATCAACTGAAGCCAAATATGGGGATTCTTACTTTTGGAAGTCAGTTATCAAGATAAAGGAGCTTCTTAGAAAAGGAACTTATTTAGGGGTGAGGAATGGTAAAATCATAAACGTATGGAAGGATCCATGGGTTCCCTCTTGGCCGGGCTTTTCCTTAAGACTGAACTTTCAGCAGGCTCTTGGACCGTACACAGTCTTAGACTTGATTCTTCAAACTAGTCTTTGGAATGTGGACAGAGTAAGGAAATGCTTAGTCCTGAAGAGGCTGGGGCGATTTTGCGTTTTCTGCTGCCTTCCTCGGACGTCCTAGATAAATGGATCTGGACTCCAAACTCAAACGACAGGTTCTCGGTCAAGTCCGCTTATAAGGCTGACACAAAGAATTGCTTTCGTTCTGTTTTTGCTCAAGCCTTGTTCTGGAAGAAGCATTGCAGTTCCCGTCTTCATCCAATGCACAAGCTGATTTGGTGGGCAATCATTGAGAATGTTTTTCAGGTGAAAGGAGAGATTAGTAGAAGACTTGGAAGTGGAAGTGGAGCCTGCCCCTTGTGTAGAGAGGAGGTTGAAACTACTACGGACATTTGTCTGTTTTGAAGGTTTACTAAACCAATATGGCTCATGTCGTCTTGGAGCTTGCCGACTGAGTTGCTGAATGTTCAAAATATGCAAGAATCCCTCAGATTGCTCTTTTTGGTGAATCGTTTTCTCTTTTTCACTGCTAGCTTGTTGGAAATCATCTAGAAGGGCAGGAATGAGATGGTTCATTCTGGTCTCATTTTCGACTTGGTCAAGATATTCCTTGAGACCTCAAAGCAAGCGCTGGAGTACTCGGAGGCCTTAGTGAGTGTGGTTCATCATGATAATCAAATCTTGTGGGTGCCCCCGCCTCCTAGATGGCTCAAGATTAATAAAGACGTATCAATTGGGAATTCAGATGCAGCACTAGCCTTCCAGATGCAGCACTAGCCTTCGTGTGTCGTGATCATCTCGGTTCAATTATAGGGGCTGGTAGTATGGCATCCCTGACTTGCAATCCTACTGTTGCCAAAGGTGAAGCTATTCGCTTTGCTCTCCATTCTGCCATTCGTGAGAATAGGAATAATCTCATTATGGAAAGTGACTCTCGAGTCACTATAAAAGGTATAACAGGATCGATTCTTGATTGTCCTTGGAAAATCCGTAGCATTAAGTTAGATTGTGATGCCCTTCGAACGCTGCTTCTTTGTGTGGAGATGCACTGGATTAATAGAAATGCAAACATGTCCAAACGGCTCACAACTTGGCCAAATGGTCCAAGAAAAACACCCAGTTCGGGTCCTTCGCTACTGTTGATATCCTTGCGCAAGTGCTTAATGACTATGTTAAAAGGGGCCAATTAGATGTTTGAGGTTCCTAGTGTTGGTTTTTTTGTTCCTCTGTCTGTAGGTCTGCTGTGTTTTGGTGTCCTTGGGCTGTTTTTCTTGTTAGTTTTGTTTGTTAGTTGGTCTGTGTTCTTGTCCGTTGGTTTTGCTTGCTGGCGTTTTCTATGTTTCTGTTGTTTTGGCCTTTGTTGGCTGCCAATGACTATTCCATTCAGCCAAAAAGAAGAAAAAAAAAATCTGTCGTATACTTTTTGTTCTTTTGGTAAGTACTCCAAATCCTTCGACATATATATCGCATGTATCTGACAGGGATTTGTATAATCTGGATGCCGTTGAAATATACAAGTGAAAAAATGTCAACTTGGATATCTAGGTCTAGTTTGAATTACATTAGAATCACATTACTACAAATAGGAGATTACATGATGCAAATTTTACGATATTTTATAAAAATCATTATCTTATGTATTAAAAAAACATGACGTGAAAATTTTTGAGTATGTTTGTTTCATGCATTCTTTGAACTCAATGGACTCAAATTTGGATTCTAGTATTAAGAATCATTCAATACATATTTGTTTCCCCCAAAATTTGAATAATTTAATTATCAAGAATCTAAATTTTTAGAGTTCTCATCCCTTAAACTTTTGATACTTTGATATCTTTGTTATAGTAAAAACTAAGGGTCCGTTTGGTAAATAGATTCGAATTAGTGTTTTAATTTGAGTTAGTGTGATTTGAATTAGGATTTGAGTTAATGATTTGAATTGTTATTCGAATTGACGTTTGGATGTACATTTAAGTTTTAATCTGAGTATAGAATAAAATTAGAATTTGTGTTTGGAGAGATAGTGAAGATAGTTTTTGATTTATTAATAAATATGATAAAATCTTAATGTTAATGATCTTAAAAAATATGCAATATGGATATTAATTTATTTCTTTTTTCATTGGGAACACAGTGAAAAAAGAATCATCTCATTTGGATATCAAATGAAGAAGTTATGATTTTTTTCCTCAAATATAGGAGAGAGAATTTTAGTTTTTACTGTAACAAAGATATCTGAGTATCAAAAGTTCAAGGGAATGAGAACTCTGAAAACTTAGATTCTTGATACTCACATGATTTGGATTTTGGGGTAAACAAACGCGTATCCGAAGTATTCTTAATACTCGAATCCAAATTTGAGTCTATTGAGTTTAAAGAATACACGAAACAAACATACCCTAAAATTCTTTGTCCTATATTTGAGGAAAAAAAATCATAACTTCTTTATTTGATATCCAATTGAGATGATTGTTTTTTCATTGTGTTCATAACGAAGAGATGAATAAATCAAGATCCATATTGCATATTTTTTAAGATCATTAACATTAAGATTTTATTAGATTTATTAATAAATCAAAAATTATCTTCACTACCTCTCCAAACGTAAATTTTAATTTTATTTCATACTCAGATTAAAATTTAAATGCGCATTCAAACGTCAATTCGAATAACAATTCAAATCACTAACTCAAATCCTAATTCAAATCATACTAACTTAAATTAAATTACTAATTTGAATCTATGTAGTAAATGAACCCTTTGTGTTTTAAAAGTTGTACACACATATTAGATGTTCATTTTCATACAACCGTCGTCTAATGTCAATAGTTAAAAAAAAGGCAAATTATTTCCTGCTCATTCTTTTATTGAAAACTTTTAAAACTTTTTATCCTCTTCTTAAATTTTGAATACTCCCTTCTATTCCACTTTATTAAATTTACAAACTCCAAAGTTTTTCTCTAAAATTCCTCAATCTCTCTCTAAATTCTCTCTATCTCATTCTTAATCATTTCTTAACTATTTCTTTCTCATCTTTTGTAACACCCACCTAACATATCCTAAAAGACCCATCTAGTTATATTAAGTAGTGTTACATGTTATCTTTTTACTTATGTTAACCTTAATATGTCATTTAAAAGGAGTATAAAAGTGCAGGCAAATTTGAACTTTTTTAAGAAGTTAACTAGTGAGGATATCAAAATATATGTAATACAGCCCAAATGGCAGGCCAAATATGTACAATGTAATACATCTCTCAAAAATAGGCTCAGTTGTGTACTATATATAATCCCTCTAGCCCACCAAAATGCTTATATAATAAGACCACAAAATAACAAGTCAGCTAGTCCATATATGTAAGCCTCAAGCATTGAAGTGTGCCAACCAACCATCTACTCCTTAGCTAGTGTTGGGACGTGCCCTCATTTGCATCACCATAAAAATAAGTCAGCTAATGCCTAGTAAGTAGAATTATGCAAGCATGAGTAGCATTTGAATGAATGAACTCAATTAATATATGTTCAATCTTTAACTTTTCACTTTATCATACTTTCATTTGATTTACTCTTCGTTGTATCTTTCATACTCTTAACATAGTGTGCACACTGTTTAGTGTTTCTTGGAGGGAGAAGTATTACATCCCATATGCTTAAATCATTAGCGTCCTAGATGCTTAACAACTTATATGGTATACCAGATGCCTAATCATTGGCGTCCTAGATGCTTAACATCTCACATAGCATCACAGATGCCTAATCATTGTGTCCCTGACACTTAAAAGTTTCACATCATTGCGTTCCTGATGCTTAGAGTCTTATCACAGCTCACCAGTATAATCAATTTCATATTTTTCATAATTCTTTACATGCTGGCATATATTTAAAATCATAACATGTAGTGCAATGCAGATAACTTTCACATATCAATTCACAACCTTAAATGCACAACAATTATGGTGATATAGGTGAAATCCTACTTCCTTTACTCAATGAGGCTGTCAATAAAGCTCTCGTGAGGTCCTCTACTTCACATAACTAATAACCCTTATAAGTAAGAGTTTGTTTGGAACACTGTATTATATTATATTGTATTGTTTTGCATTGCACTTTTTGCATATAATACAATACAATGCAATGCAATGCAATACAATACAATACAATGCAATGCAATACAATACAATACAATATGCCAAACATGCCATAGGTTCACTTTACATTACCATCAATCTGACAATAACTAATAATCAAACATTGAGGAGCTCATTTTCCTATTTTAAATATTTATTCTAAGTCTAATCCTTAAAATTAGCTTCACTTTAACCTCTTAAATTACAAAATATATCAAAATTAAACTTCAATTGAACTCATGGTTCGAAAATAATGAAAAAGGACTCTAGGGGCCTAAAAACCCCTAACTAGGCCATTTGGCCAAATTTGTCTAAGGGCTGGCCAAGGCAACCCTGCCTACACACACAGGCCCTATGTGTAGGCTGCTGGCCTGGCATGGCCAGCCAGTCCCAGGGGACCATTTCAACCTCCTTTTGGGCTCATTTTGATATGAAATGATCTAAACTTTATCCTAAAAATTTTGCCATAGTTTCTCATATATTATAAGACTCCCCAAATTTTAATTATACCTTGAAACACCTGTTTCCAAGCTATGAATAAGTTTTAAATTCTCAAAACATCAAAACCATCACAAACCACAACATCTCTAGAACTAGGTTCAGTTTTAAGACTATATAACTCCTAAACCAAATTGAATTTTTTAAAAACTATTTAGGGAAATTTAAGTAACATATAATTAAACATATCCTCAAAATTTTAACTTCAAAGGATCCTTCTAGCTTTGGAAAAAAAGGAAAAACCTAAGGCACTTTGAAAATTTACCTGATTCTAGACAACCACCAAAAACAAACTTGAAACCACCACTTTCCAATTGAATTTACTTAAACCCTTTTGTGGAGATGTTATTGACATATTAGAGGTCATTAGGTTCAAATATCTAATAAAAACTCAAAGGAGCACCCCTAAACTAATACCAAACATCCTATAAACCGAAACAGCCCCTTACCTTGACCTGGTTAGGTTTTTCTTGCGATTTGGTACCCAAAACTTGACAAAACACCAAGGAGTTTTCTTCTTCTATCAAAATATAGATGGGAAATGAAGTTAAGAGCTTGGAGAGTCAAACTTAGAGTTTTTTAGGTCTAAAAATGACACCTAGTTGCTTATAAGCTTTTTAAACAACCAAAAACACACCTTAAATCACTTCACCATGAATTAGTTTCACCTTGGCTAGTCTAGTGCCCTTATTTGAACATACTCACCTCCTTGGTTAGGTGTTAAACATTCATACAAAAGCTTAAGTACAAATTAGGTCATGGCTAATCATTTTGCCTACCAAATTTGGTGATATGCCCACATCGAAATTTCGGTACACTATAAACTCCATCTTTGAGTTCTTAACCATTTGTTATCAAAACTTTATCTATTCCCCTAGAAATCTTCTATAAATTATCAAACATGGAATAGTAAATTATTAAGCAACTTACAACCCAACAAATACCCTAATCATGGCTTAAACATCCAAACATAAAAATTTTGTAATTTAGGGTTTTTTAAAGCATGCTAACCAAGAAACTTTCGTGAAACTTATGTCCTCCGCTCATTATTGTTTCAATACCTATACATCATCCTCATAAGAGACCTCACATCATTAATGGATCCTTTTTGTTAACAAAACTTATACTAAACTCTCTGTTTAGGCCAAGCGACCGTTTTCCTCCAATTTTGTACCTTATGGGTGTAATTAAGCTCCTTTATTCATTAAATCCATTGTAATCTTTGAACATCATTGTTGCAACTTCCTTACCATCATCACACTTACCAGATCTACCTTCAAAAAACTTGTCATATTGCAATATATTATACATAATATAATATTTAATGCACACTATCTATTAGACATGTATGCCTTCATGAATAAAACTATAATATGTTTTTAGAGACATTTTTATCAATAAAGAGTTTATTTATTATTCATATACCAAATTGTTGTCCTCTTTATATTTATATTTGTTGGATGTATGATAAGAAAAAAAAGTCTGACACTATCGGTCTAAACCTTTGGAATCGACATATGTGAATAGATTATGCGAAAGACATGATTCTAAAGGTGACAGTCTAAATCATAAAATCCACAATTGAGGAAATAAAGTTAGGCGCTTTATTCATGCAAAGATTGTTATGTTGTCTATATCCCTAACAGGAGATGGTTTGTCTTAGCCATCGGAGGTGGACTTCGTGGATAGAAATATTAGTGCATTGTCATAGGTGACGATGTATTGAATTGGGACATAAAGTGTAATTGATTTGGATTAATAATTCTGCTTTAGCAAATCAATTCACTTTAGACAATCATATATGTTGTATCTTAATCCTGAGATGAACAATGGGCCTGTTGTCTTGACTTATGTCTTTTGATGTACCAAAGGGTGACATCCATATTTTATGATGGTACGCATACTAGTACGTTGGAGACATGACTCTTGATAGTGTAGACTTGTTATTCATAGATATGGAATCCATAGCTCTTCTTTAGGAGTCGATAATATCCTTTTATATATGTTATCTTGTAATTGAAAAACTAGAACACTCAACTATTTTGATATATAGTTGTAAACAAACGGTATACTGTCTTTGGATGGTAAGTTTTCCGATGGTGAGATAATGGAACTTAGAGAAAAATAATCAAGAAGGTAAAACAAAATTTATCCTTAAGCTGATTATGAATATCCTATGAGGATACAATACATCATGGTATGTCATAGAGACTTAGCTATTCGAGCTTCATAATTCTATAAAGTTCAAGAGTGCGGTTCTAAGCTTTTAGTGGAGCAATGTTAAAGTTGATAATTATAAAATGTATATCCAGGATATTGTGTTTGATAGCTATCAGGAGCTTGAACTATATGAGTTCATTAGGTCTCCTTTGCTAGCTCATAATAAATCCTACAACGATACAGCGTACTTTTTCAATAAATTAGTGACTTATGTTAAATTATGAGATTGGCTAAGATTCAAGTTAATTGGATTAAATAATTCATGTTAGTTTATCAGTTGAATTGATTTTGTAATTAATTTAAGACAAACATATTGGTTTATTGGTTGAATTAATTTGTTAAATCAGTCCAAGATAAACATGTTGAATTATTGTGGATGATATCTTATTTGTATAGGTTTGTCTATATATAACTATTTTAATTAGATAACTTATCTATTAGATTATTTGAATTAAAATTGAGGCTTTATGAAAGACACCCAGATCTAATAAGATAGGAATTATGCAATTGGTTTAGTGGGATCTATCTAATTAACCTATGGAGTTCAAATTTGATTCAAACTTGGTCAGCATGACGGTGTGGTTGACCGCGTGTCTGTCTCGCAGTCGACCGCTGTAGGTAAAATCAGATTACATGTTGTAACCCGTTTTCACTCTAAAACGGATTCAAACTCAAATTTTTAAGTCTTATCTAATAATGATTTACCCTAGGTCTGACCTCTATAAATAAGGAGTGAGACTCATAGGTTATTTAGATCAGTTGAGAGATCAAGAGCGAGTACTCTATTATGTGAGTCTCTAAAACTCCCCTGAAGAGCTATTATTCACAAATCATGAATGGTAGTTCTAGGAATTTCTCAATTAGTTGGAAGGAGAGTCATTGGGGAAAAGTTGTATGATGTGCGCCCACACGTACTCCAATCATGGATAACGAATAGCAAAGAAGACCAGTTGGTTGAGGCTCCTCTAGCATGTTCTTCTCTACACTGATTGTAGGTGCTCTTCAGCAAATAAGGTTAGTAAGATCTAGTTAATTTATGCATATAGCATGTCAAACTTGTATTTTGAAAAATATTCAAGCTTAAAGAATTTTTAATTTTCATTGCGTAATATTTTTCCAACACTATCAATATGATGATGTATTTTAAATGAATAATCAACATATAAATCATATGCATATCATCATAAAATCATGCAATGCATTGACTAAAGAGGATGTGCTAATTTTGGGTGTCACAACTCTCCCATCCTTATAAAAATTTTGTCCTTGAAATTTCACTTACCAAATAAGTCTAGATACTTTGTTCTCATCACGTCCTCCAATTCCCATGCTACTTCTTTTATTGAAAGACTTTCCATAGGACCTTGACTAAGGAAATCTTTTTGTTTCTCAGCTCTTTTTCCTTTCTATCCAAAATATGAATAGGTTTTCTTCATAAGTCAAGTCTTCTTTAAGCTCTACATCTTCCTGTTTTAGGACATGTAAAGGACTTGGCACATACTTTCTCAACAGGGATACATAGAAGACATCATGTATGCCACCAAGTGATGATAGTAAAGCCAATCTGTATGCTACCTTTCCAACTCTTTCCACAATATCATAGGGACCAATGTACCTGGGACTCAATTTTCTCTTTTTCCCAAATCTTTTTACTCTCTTTATTGGTGTAACCTTTAAGAAAACCTTGTCTCCTATAGCAAAATTCACATCTCTTCTCTTGGCATCTACATAACTCTTTTGTCTGCCTTGAGTAACTAACATTCATTTGCGAATCTTTTTAATTACCTCCCTAGTTTCCTGCACCCAATTAGGACCAAGATACTTCTTCGCACCATATTGTTCCAAAGAATTGGAGACCTCCATTTTCTACCATATAAAGCCTCATAAGATTCCATACCAATAGTTGCTTGATAGCTATTATTATATGCAAAATCAGCTAAAGGAAGAAACTCATCCGAAGACTTCTAAAATTTAAGAACACAAGCCCTCAACATATCCATCAAAATCTGAATAGTCCTCTATGATTGACCATTAGTCTGGGGATGGAATACTGTAGTGAATGTTAACTTAGTCCCCATAGCTCTAATGCAAACTTTTCCAAAAATTGGAAGTAGATTAAGAACCCCTATCTGAAACAATGGTCATTGATACGCCATGCAGTCTTACAATCTGTTTCACATACAATCTAGCGTACTGATCCATAGATTAATTAGTGTGAACTGAAAGGAAATAGGCTGACTTTGATGATCTATCAATGATCACCCAAATTGAATCATACCCACTCCTTGTTCTAGCTAACCCAGTCGCAAAGTCCATTACAATATCCTCCCATTTCCACTGTAGAATCTCTAAAGGCTGCAATTTACCTACTGGTCGTTGATGTTCTCCTTTAACTTGTTAGCATGTAAGACATTTTCTTACAAATTTTACCACATCTCTCTTCATCTTTGGCCACCACTAAAAAGCTTTCAAATCTAGATGTATCGAATAAAGAGTATTATGAGCTTCCTCCATTATCTCTTTTTGATGATCTCCATCATTCAGAACATAAAAGCTTATTTCCAAGTCTAATCACTCCATCACTAGAAATATGAAAACTCTTACTTTTCCCAACTTCAATCTATCTCCTTATATGACAAAGGAAATGATCTAAACTCTGTCTATGCTTAATCCTTTCTAATAGTGTGGGTTGCAGTGTTAATGTAGATAACCTCTCGATTAACCCATACGGTATTATCTCCAATTTTGATTTCTTCAAATCTCTAGCAATTGGCATCAGAATCAATAATATAGTTGACACACGCTCTGAGGACTTGTGACTTAAAGCATCTACCACCATATTAGCTTTACACTACGAGAAATTATTGATTACACGACCTTTATTTCACGATCGTTTTCTAAAAACCATCGTGTTAAGGTTAAAAATGCACGGTAAGTTATGCCCATAAAAACAAAGATCGTCGTGGAATGGGGTGAAGATACCACAAAGGTTTCTCGAGAAAACCATCGTGGTACATTTGAGATACCACGACGGTTTTCCCAAGAAACCGTCGTGGTATCTTCATATACCACGACGATCTTCTCCAAAAACCATCATGGTACATTTGAGATACCATAATGGTTTTTTCGAGAAACCATCGTGGTATCTTCCATGAAGTTTTTTTCAAAAAACCGTCGTGGTAGCTTACTTAAAACCCCTATCTAGCCTCAGCATTCAGACACATTTCAGAAACACACTTCACAAATATAAACACAGACCCGTCTAAATCAGCCGCCACCGTCTCTCTCCACCTCCACACTCCTTAATCTCAGCCCAAATTGTAAGTTTTTTTTGTAGAAAGTGAGAAATAGTTGTTGATTGTGATGTATAATTAATCCGAAATTGATAAATAGTTGTTGATTTTGTTGTTTATTCTGTGAAGTTTGTATTCTAGATCATGGGTATGATTTCTTCGTTTTATAATGAGTATGTGTAACTTGTTTTATGATGGGTGATGTTTTTTTTTATGATTAATTAATATATGTAGGTGGTAATATATATAAATTGTGAAATTAATTTTAATTGAATATTTGCTATTTATTATTTTGATTTAGGAATTGCAAAATGAATAGGAAATGGATGTGCGATTTTTGATTGTCTAAAGAGTATGTGAATGGTGTGGAAGAGTTCTTGGATTTTGCCAAAAGTCATGCAAATGGTGATAAAATTCGATGTCCTTGTGTTCAATGTGGAAACCATAGATTGCATCCAATTACAATTGTTAGAGGACATTTATTTCGAAATGGAATCATAAGTAGTTATCAAACGTGGCATTTTCATAGCGAGTCTAATTTCAATCCAACTTTACTAAATAAAGAAAAGCAATCTATTGTGGAGGATAATGTGGAAGATGAAGACAATATGGTTGACATGGTCAATGATTTAGAAGAACACTTTATGCACTGTCTAGATTTATTTGAGACAATAATGAATGATGCAGAGACACCAATGTATGAGAGGTGTACTAATTTCACTAAATTGTCTGCTTTAGTCGGATTATGGAATTTGAAAGCGTCGAGTGGCTAGTCGAATTCTAGTTTCACAAAGCTGTTGAAATTTTTACGAAGGCTTCTACCAGTGGGTAATAAATTACCAACTAGTATATATGAGGCTAAGAAAACTTTAAGCACTTTGGGAATGGATTATGAGAAAATTCATGCAT
Organism: Artocarpus hirsutus; assembly: GCA_946598075.1. Lineage (NCBI taxonomy): Eukaryota > Viridiplantae > Streptophyta > Magnoliopsida > Rosales > Moraceae > Artocarpus > Artocarpus hirsutus. Next base: position 16,686 of record CAMOHE010047919.1, read on the forward strand.
GTGAAAATGATTGTGTTCTCTACAGGCATGAGTATGAGGACGAGAATTATTGTCTAGTTTGTCAACAAGCAAGGTGGAAGAAAGGAAAGGAGCCAAAAGACGGCAAGAATGGAGTGCCAAAGAAAGTGTTATGGTACATTCCACCGGTACCATGTTTGAGGCGTTTATTCAGAAACCCAGAACATGCCAAGAATTTGACATGGCATCATAACAAACGGGTGGATGATGATATGCTTAGACACTCGGTGGATTCACCACAATGGAAGACTTTTGAAGCCAATCATCCCAACTTTAGTACAGATCCAAGAAACATACATTTCGCTTCGTTGACTGATGGAATGAACCCATATGGTAACATGAGTAGTAGGCATAGCACTTGGCCCATAATACTTGTTAACTATAATCTCCCTCCAAAGATGTGCATGAAGTGGAAATTTTTAATGTTGTCTTTATTGATTTTGGGTCCTCACCAACCAGGCAATGACATTGACGTATACTTGGGACCGTTAATCGATGATCTAAAAATGTTGTGGGAAAAGGGAGTTGAAGTTAGAGATGCTTACTGAAAAGAGACATTCACACTCCGGGCGATGTTGATATGGACTATTAACGACTTCCCCACATATGGCAATTTATCTGGTTATTCGGTGAAGAGTTCTATTGGTTGTCCTATTTGTATGACGGAAACATCTCACAAATGGTTGAAAAATGGAAAGAAAACTGTTTTTCTTGGTCATAGAAGATGGTTGCCAAGAGATCATCGCTACCGCAAACAAAAGAAAGCCTTTGATAGCAACAGCAAAGAAAGATACCCTCCACGCCCTTTGACGGGTGAACAAATATTTTAAATGGTACAAGATATAAGAGTCATATTTGGTAAGAGAAAGTAAGGTAAGGAGGAGATGCAAAATGATGGACCATGGAAAAAAAGATCAATCTTCTTTGAACTTCCCTATTGGAAGACACTTTTTGTTCGTCATTGCTTGGATGTTATGCATATTGAGAAGAACGTTTGCGAATCCATAGTCGGCACATTGCTTGACATTCCGAGCAAGACTAAGGATGATGAAAAAGCTCGGTTGGATCTCATAGAAATGGAGATTAGGCCTAATTTGTTTCCTAAGAGAAGAGGGAACCAGACATACTTACCTCTGGCAAAGCAAACGTTATCCAAAGCAGAAAAGAGAAAGCTCTGTGAATGGCTTGCTTCATTAAAAGTGCCAGACAGGTATTCTTTAAACTTCAAAAAGTTAGTGTCGGTGAAGGATTTGAAACTTATTGGCATGCAAACACACGATTGTCATGTGTGGCTACAGTAATTACTACCACTTGCTTTGCGGGGAATTCTAACAAAGGAAGTAAGATTTGTAATTTCTAAGTTGTGCTCGTTCTTTAATTCTATATGCATGAAGGTCATTGATCCACTTGTGCTAGATTCACTACAATCGAAGTTGGTGAAAACCTTATGCATACTTGAAAAGTATTTCCCACCGGCATTTTTTGACATCATGATTCATTTAACGGTGCACTAAGTATGTGAAGTTAAGTTATGCAGACCGGTGTATTTTAGATGGATGTACCCATTTGAAAGATATATGAAGGTTTTGAAGGGCTATGTGAAGAATTGAAATAGGCCGGAGGGATGTATTGTAGAAAGTTACATAGCTGAGGAATCAGTTGAATTTTGCTCCGAGTACCTATCTAATGCAGACACAATTGGGGTGCCAAAGACTATAAATATTGACGCTAAGGGACTATCTACGGGCAATCCTTCTTCCATAAGTCGAGAGGAGTGGGAGCAAGCTTGTTTTTATGTCTTGCATAATTCTAATGAAGGGGAGCCTTTCATTGAGGTGCACATGAACGAATTAAAAAAAAACATTCCCAAAAAGAGCAAGAAATGAGAAATGGTTGCAAGATGAACACAACCGGACCTTTTGGTTGTGGATTAGAGCATCAATCTATGGCAAGTGGTCCACATCACAAGATGGAGGCATGTCATAGGAGTTGAAGAACCTAGCTAGAGGTCCATCATCGGTAGTTACAAGGTATATGTCATATTCCATAAATGGTTACACTTTCTACACTGGTGAAAGGGATGAGAAGCATCCGGTGCAAAATAGCGGTGTCACTCTCAATGCAAAGGCCATGCATATTGCCTCCGCCAAGGACAAGAATCTGATATATGGGACCATGAACTACTTTGGTTTCATTAAAGATATTTAGGAACTTGATTATGGGGGATTACGCATAGCACTTTTTAAGTGCAAGTGGGCCGACAATAACTATGTTAAGAACGACTATGACGGCATCACGGTGGTTGACTTTAGAAGTTTGGGATACAGGAATGATCCATTCATTATGGCATCACAAGCAATCCAAGTTTTTTACACTACTGATCCCCAAGACATGGAGTTGTCTCTAGTCATCCCGACAAAGCCAAGAATAGTTATCGATAATGAAGAAGTTAATGAAGATTGCGCGGACATCCCTTCATTCACAAAGGGATTGCCATTGGTTGATGAGATAGATATTTTTGAAGATGATGTTTCGCACTTGCTTCGTGAAGATGTGGAATGGATACGTATTGACGAACCAATGAAAAAAAAGGTTAAAAGATGAGCATCAATAATTTGTATATATGTCAATTTACGTGTAACATTTTTGTGCAATTTACTGCATTTTTCAATCTTATGGCAATTTCTGTATATTGATCTATAGTTAAATTTCTAGTGAAAATGGAGATAAAGTATACATTCTGGGCCATTCGATGCTTAACACACGAGCTGGCCACCCTGGGCAGCAAAAATAAAATGTGTGAAAAAAAGTTGTTAGACATTTTTTCCACGACGATTTCTTGTAGAAACCGTTGTGGAAGATTTTCTACCACGATGGTTTCTTTAAGAAACCGTCGTGGTAGAGATACCACAACGGTTTCTTTATCGTCGTGGTAGACCTACCACGACAGTTTCTTGAAGAAACCGTCCTGGTAGACCAACCACGACGGTTTCTGGCAAAAACCGTCGTGGTAGCTACCAGGCTCCCTCCAAATTTTGCTTCAAATTTTTGAAATCCACGCCACCCACACCCATATTATATGCGTGCCCATTCCTCAATCTCTATCTCAAATCCCTCTTTCTCTCTCTCTCTAAAAACACCCACATCCATTAAAAACTCCCTCTGCCGCCACCATCTCCACGGTACCGCTCCACCTTTGGTAAGTTCCCCCCTCTCTCTCTCTCCTCTTCCCCCTCCATCTCTCTTTCTCTTTCTCTCCCCCTCCCCCTCCCCCTGGCCCCT
>CAMOHE010047921.1:0-16767 GCA_946598075.1 Artocarpus hirsutus
ATTTATAAAATTCATTTTCATCTAATCCCAGAATTTCAAGAAAGAGCTATTGCCCATAGAGATAATACAAGGTTTATGGAATGTTAAGTTTTTCTTAAACCCAAAGCATATTATTCTTATTCAAAATTCCAAAACCATTCCAAAATAGGCAGCATGCATCATAATAAATATATTCTTATGAGTTTTATACCAAAATCATCATCAAACCATATCTCTAACCTTTTTTGCAAATTATGAGGAAAACATGCATTAAATATGGAGAAAATACATACTAAAGTCAAGTTTGAATTAAAGAAAACTTACCTCAAAACTCCTTTGAAAAATACCAAAGTTTGGGTTAAAAATAAAGCTTGAATTGACTCCAAAGCGGCTTCAAACATGACTGGGAATTATAGTTACTTGGCTATAAAGAGAGCTTTATGCCTTGTATCTTTAGTTAGAAATTGGAGTGAGAAAGGAGAGAATAAGAAACTAGAGAAGGAAGTGGCGATGGTTGAATAAATAGGCATCAAAATAATTGAGGAGCGGGAGATAATTGTAGGTTTATGGGGAAAGTTGTATGAAGAAATAAATGAGCATTAAAAGAAAATATTATCAAGTTTCCCATGGAGACTTTTAGCAAATAATGCCAACATAATTGAGGGGGCAAATTGGGCAAGTTGTGGAAGAAGATGAAGGAAGCATTAAAAAGGTGGTTGAGAAAATATATCAATGTCTCCTGGTAGTTGAGGTGAATTAATTCTATATTTCCTTCGAAGACCTTTAGCCAAATGAGAAGGAGATTACTTAATTGAGCATTAATGTAGGGGGGACAAGATTGGTAGAGGTGAGTGATAGGTAAATTTTGAATGTTGCTTACGGAGACTTGGTAAGAAGTTCTAAAGTGACAATTTATTCATATGATTTTTATAAAAATCATACCCGTTAAAATAACGGGTGTTTCATGGAGGTAAAATCCCATGCCTGGAAAATTCTAAAATTTTTCGAGATCGGTAGGCCAAAGTTCATGTTTGGTAGGCCAGATTCATGAGTTCGACAGGCCAGATTCATACGACCGACAGGTTGAACCTGGAAAAGTTTGGCCGACCGGACTTGATTTTTTGGTAGGCCGAATTGTGCAGTTCGTCCGGCCGAACCAAGGGATCGACAGGCCGACCGGGCATAGTAAAATTTTGTTATTTTTCACCCGTTTTTACCGTTTTGAACCCTGATTGAAATTTTGACTTTGTAAAATGATTTTATAAACTTCAATGGCACACTAGGACACCATGAGATGATTTAGTAACATAGAATATCTCACGCTAAACACTAATAGACCTAGTTTTCATTTGAGGTTGTACATGGATCCATGGAGCTAACATATAACGGACTGGAATTACGATATGGGACACCAACACGAGTATCAAGGTAGGACTTCTACCCTTTCCTTGGTAGCTAGTTTTAAAAGTTTTGGCCTCAAAGGAATTTTTAACAAAAGGTTTTCAAATGATTAGTTGAAAATATATTTTTTATTGACTGATTTCATAAATGGTAGAATTTAGGTGATTTTTCATAATAAACCTCATAATTAATGTAAATGATTATATTTAGTAAAAAGAGATTTTAATAATCATAGAAAGATATATATAATTATATTTAAGGGCATAATGCCATATCAGAGATCGGGCTGTGTACAGTGCGACCTTGGGGGCAGGTCCCGAAACCCAGCTGGGCCACTACGGTAATAAAATACATATGGTTTGCCTAGGAAAAGAAAATGGTATTTTTCTAGTCAACCTATTTAAACTGCTTTGGTAAGGAAAGCTTTTATTAAATTTTCATCTATTTATTTATTTGTTTTAGTTTGTTTTCTACATATTTATTTGAATAATGAAATTTCTTTTGAAATTAATTATTTTCAAGTTATAGTCCTACTGAGCCTTTCGCTCACTTTTTATTTGTTTTAAAAATCTTACCCCTTAGGTTGATATCAGCTTAGGATTGGAGAAGAGTCCGCTGACCAGACTTACGACCAGTAGAAGATCTGGGTAGGTTGTAGAACAAACAATTCACGGCATGTATAATTCTTAACTTTCTCATTTATTTGGACTGTGATTGTAATTTGATATTGTCAGTACTATGTGTGTGCGCAAGATGTAGGTCAATGAGACATATTCTCGCCTCACCTTATATTTTTATTATTTTTATTATTTCCTTATTTTTTTTTTTTGTGATCCTTATTTGTGCGAATATTATAATTGCTCGCTTTAAATAAAATGTTAAAATTCTCACATTTTTATAAATAAATTTATTAATTATTAAACTCATATTTTAACTAAATTTTTATTTAATTAACTTAATTAAACTGCTACGTCATTATGTATTGGCAGTGATCTTAAAATTATTAATGATTGCGTGAGAATAAATAAATAAAAATGAGGAAAATCTTCCAATCCATTAACTCTCTCCTCAAAAACTCACTCTGTCTCTCTCTAAAGATCAAAGAGGGCGGTAGCCGGCCCACAAAGGGAAAGACACGTGACAAGGACGTGACTGTCTAAAATGGGCAGTCTCATAGTTTGGTCCACATGTTCTAATTAAGGCCCAAGGTGGGATAAATAATAGTTAAAGCAATCTTGGCACAATTGTTATTATGTATATTCAAATAAAGTATCATGTTTCCATTTTCCCAAAGAAAAAATATTTTTTCTTCCTTTTTTTTCCATTTGCCACGTGTAGTCTAGAATCCAGTATTGACAACTCAGGTCCAATTTGGTGGCTGTTGAGTCACCCCCGCAAATTTAACGCCACGTGTGTATACGTCACCCTTTGGAATGCTTCCACGTGGATTTTTGGGATCACCTATCTGATATGTTTGTATTAAATCTTTTTTTCTCCTTTTCCGTCCTCTTTGCATGTGCTATGCTTAGACTATTAAGCAATCATGTCATGGACTTCAATCCGACCAAACATAGCAGTACAAGCTTTTGTTTCATTTATTTCCTTGAAAAAAAAGGAACACCTTTTTGATGTTAGCTGAAAAAGAAAATAATGATTTACAAAGATTTTATTAATTATCAAAATGTTATTTATTTAAAAACAACTCCAAATATACTTGTCACATACATTAAGTGTTGTAATCATATAAACACACAGACACTTGTAGTGGAATAATAGCAAAACGGCCTATCGGACCTCTCTCACTTAATACACAAGAATCGACTTTTATTATTCGTAATGATATTGAAATTATGTTTCTTATCGACCTGTCAGTATAGCTTCTTAGTAGATTGTAAGTTGATAACGAATAGCAATATAATAATATTATTGCAAGTCTTTTATAACTAAGTGGAATGAAAATGCACCATTGAAGGTGGCGGTATAGGGGAAAGAGAACGACCTAACAAGATTTTTTTCTCTTATCATTCAGGTATCAACTACTCTCATCCAGTGAAGCTATAATTACACTTCTTAATGGGTTGGCGAATATAGCTTGGGGTGTCGTCGTGACTTGGACTTCCCGCATGGTAGTAAAGAAAAGCATGAGTCACGTTTCTTTCAATAAATTGCTTTTAAGATAGAATAAAATCATTACTTCTCCTTTTTTAAACTAGCAAAGAAAAAATTGAATGATAATGCTAGGAATTTTTGGGAACTAGCGAGTTGTATCATTTCTTTTATTGTAAGGCAAATAAGCCTAGTGGAGGGATACATTGTATAGTAGTTGGCAACTTGCAAAGGGTTTTAGGGTTAACATGATGTTGATTAGGACTTAGGAGTACTAGTGTACTACCACTAATGTTGGTGACCCAACTTGAACTTTATCTGGAATTCCACATTACTTCGGACCAAAAAAACAAAGAAAATTTCTTTCAACAGCTATGTCTCTTTCCAATGTTAAAATGAGAAAATTAAAACTTGACCTACTTACATTGCTTATAGTAATAGCTTTTGTTAAGAATTAAACGCTATAAGTATATATTATCGAAAGCAATAAAAATCGTATAAGAAAAAAGAAGCAAACAAAAACACACTAAATTTATAAAACTTATGTTTATTTTCAATTTTTACAAAACCTAGGATGAATAAGAAGTTTAGTTTAGAAAAGACACACAATATAAGTCTCTATGTTTTGCATAAGCAATAATCGTTAGAGAAATAATTAGGCTTCAGAATTTAACAATATGTAACAAATAAGCAGAGCATTTCACGAATGGTTTATAGTCACTAGTCATGTCTTGAGGTAAGCCTCCAATATAATATGTGATCTACAGCCATATTACTACATGCTCCCAATATGGCAGTGAATTTAATGGAAAAGTTATAATTTTTTTTAGAAGTAGTTTTTATTGAATTAAAATATAGAGCAAACAGTCTTTTATTACTGAGAAGGCATTATTCTAAAATTTTTTTAGCTAGGGTACAACTAAAAATTTTATAAAAACTTTAGTTCGAGCTCGTGCAATCACTAAATTATGTGTGGCACTAACTAGCTTCGCTTCTTGCAATAATATTATTAGTACATTTAGAACTGTGAATTAGAAACAAAATACTGAGAGTCTTATACTGTAGCATGTGATCACAAAGTGGAACCAATAAATTCTAACTAAGTTGTCAAACCAAACACATGTAAAAGCCTTTATGAAGAATGTTGTAAAATCAGTTCTGATATGATTCAATTTTTTGAAGTTCTCTCTGCAAGTAATTCTACAGCAGCCAAATGACATATTATTAGTTTTGGGCCATGTTTTATTATTAGGTCAATTATGTTTTATATATATATATATATGAATGTGTCTGAGTTAGTTAGTAAAAGAGTCTCATTCTGAGTGAACAAACGAGAGAAAAGTTCGAGAGCAAGAAGTAGAGTGAGAAAGGGAATTTTTCTCCGGTTTTTTATTGTTGGGAATTTTTTTGGGGAAATGTTGTGAGATTGAGTGAGAGAGTTTGTTGTAAAGAAAGAGAATTGATCATTCTAATAAAAAGGCAGATCGAACTCCTTGAGGGGAGTTCGCGAGAACATAGACATCGATTGGCCAAACCTCGATAAATCGTTTGTGTTTTTTGTGTTTTTCTGTGACTTGAGATCGAATTTAGAGCAAAAAAATCAACAAGAAGAGAAAAGATTGGACAATCACAACACTGAGAGATGGAGGCAAGCTAAAACTAGGGGCACTTTTTTTTCAACTATATAATATACATATCTATATCTATAAATTATATACTCAAAAAATTATTAAAATTTGAACAATGCCCTCTTAAAAAATTAAATATATATAATCTTATACATTATAAAATATTAGCCCCCAAACAAAAAATCCTAGCTTCGTCACTGACAAACACTTACAGTCTCTCTTTTTGAATTCATCCGAATGTTCTTCTCTTTTTGGTTTTAGCGGCAAGAAATCAGTTTTTGTTTTTGTCTTTGTCTTTTTTTTTCCCCAAGCTACATATAGGGAGGGGATTAGTGAGAGGTGCCTAACTTTTTTCTTTAAATTATTCCAGTCCACATTTTACCACCTACTTAATAATTTTTGATTGACTATTTAAAAAGGCAGTACTTCAAGATCCTCAATTTGGCTGAAAGTCCCAGGAAAATGCGATTTTCGTGAACCTTTTTGTAATCCAACTTTATGTTTTATCCATCAAAAAAAAGGAAGAAGAAGAAAAGACGTTTCATTAGTATATGTTATGCCATTTTGTAAGCAAGGCCATGCTATTGTAACTATTTATGAAACAAAGAATACTGCAAAACATGTGAAATTACCAAAATTAAAGAAAAGTCTTCTCCATCCTCTCTGCAATCATATATATAAATTATATGTATGCGCACACATTTTGAGGAGCTAACACATCAATTCAACTTGAAAAAATTCTAATCCAAACAGGTTTTTTTACTACGTTTTCTCTTTACAAAATTAAATTGTAACTTTAAAGTTTTCAGTTTAAATTAACAGTTAAACTGGTGACTCAAACGCCTTATAAATCTTTCGTTAGGAGATTTCTATATATGTTGTTTATAGACTCGTATTCAATTAGGAATGAAACTTAACAAACATGAGTGTGTTTGAAAACCAAGTTTTAACTTTAAAGTTTCAACTGTTACAATGTAAAACTCTCATATGCTATAATGTATAGTAAAAGTATACTATCGTAAAAATTCTCACATACTATAATGTTTAAGTTACAATTTCAAGTTATAACTTTGTCCTCAAGCACTCTTTATATGATTAGAGTGAGAATAGCTCTTAATATTCCGAGAGAAAACATATATATTTTTATAATATGTTAACCCATATATATGTATTTATTATGTACATATGATCTTTGTCGACATGTACTTGGAGACCCTTGGACCAAATAGCAATTCCGTAATAGGGACGGAATATTAATGAACTAATCAACAACTTATTTTGACTCACATATTATAGTACAAAAGAGAGAGAAACAAAGCAGAGGTAGATCTGTAGAAAGCTAGCATTATCTGCATGGCGTCCACGACGTAAGATCAATTATACACACTGCCAAATCAGGAAACACAGCTAATAACAAAACCATCAAAAGCTTTAAGCCGACACATAGCACTTATCCGCCAGCCTGTTTCTTTATGTTTTTATTTCAAAACGGGTGTCCACATACATACATACGTACGTACATACATACATACATACATATTATAGGGACGAAGTCAAAAAAATTAATTTAAGATAGGACATAACTCAACTTATAAGATAAGGCAAATAAAAAGATACGTAAAATTTTAGTAGTAGAAATACAATTATAAGAGGACAGAGTATAATTTTCGGAAAAGGATGGCAAATAGTTCAAGAAGGCTGCTGTCCATCCTCTTTTTGGGTGGCTCCGCCCTTGTGTATATATGTATATGTACGTATGTATGTGTGTGTATGTATGTATGTAAGCAAAGATGAAACTGACACAAGAGAGAGTCCAAATTAGTGTAAATGGTTCTAATCGACCTTTTCATCAATTGAAAAGGAAGATAACTCGTAATAGTATAAGTGAATCTTTTTTTTTCCCCCTCCAAAGTTCAGGCATAGAAACGGCCACACAAGAAATGGAAAAAAAGATGGTCTTGTTAGGTTAAATCTTATACTTTCATGTGGGTATCGGTCCATGTAGGTGAACAAAAGGCATACTAGGTTAATTTAATGGTGCATATAAAGCGGTGGGGTCTCCTTACTTTTTGTTACTTCTTTTTTCCATAATTAGTTAAGGGCCTTTTATGGTTGTCTTTAGTCTGTTACAACTCATTATTTTGTAATTATGTACTGGATTAATTTCTAACCTACAGAAAAAGGGAAAAAAAATTGGAAGAATGACAATAAATCAAGGGAAATGAAAGCAACAAAGAATTAAACAAAGAATTTTGTATTGGAGAGAATTTTATTTTGATTCTTTCTTTTGATTTTTTGTTTTTTTAAAAAATTTACTTTGATTCTTTTGTTCCTCGTAAAAAAGAGATTAGTAGTTTCTTTACACTTTGAGACTAGCTTGATCCTAACTCTAGGTTTTAGAGTCTATACGCACATAGTCTATGCCATAAGGTAAACTCTTGTGTGTAAAGCGAGATTCAAACCTTTGACTTGTTTGTAGATGAAAAGGATGTTTGGCATAGAAATTAGAACCATTAGCTAGAATTGTAAATATTGTAGCATGTGAAAGCTTTACACTATAGCATGTGAAAGCTTTACATTATTCTTAACTGAAAAGTTGATTAGAACTAACTAATACCAAGCAGAGATAAGTCTTCAAGTAAGACCTTGTTACCACCATCCACCACCACTGGTATTAAAATAATAAATATGGTGTTTGGCAAAATAAGTTCAAACCAAAACTTTTGGTTGCTATAGTATAAAACAAAAGTATGATATATTATAAAACTCTCACATGTTACAATATTTGAACCAAAACTTTTTTGTTCAAACCACTAACAACTTTATGTTTGAAAAAAAAGTTCAAACACCAACAGCGTAAATTTATCATATACTACAATATAAAATAAAAATATATTACAACGTGAGAATGTCCATTAAGTGAGGGAGAAGGATATGACTGAGAATTAAAACACTACGCAATCATCCACCGTAGATTTAATTCAGACAGAGATGTCCATATTCCCCTACACTTCTTTATTTGGATAGAGATGTGCTCTATTCCCCTCAGCACAGAAAAGCGTGTGCAAAACGACAGAACTTTTAGCATGGGTATACCCCTGAGGCACACGGCAGCTGCTTGACAAGCACAAGTGAACGAAAAATTTGACAAATTTGATCTAATTCATCTAATAAAACCTAAAATAATTCAAATTTAATAAATTCGAATAGAAATTTCTACTAATCCAACCAATTCGATTTTTTCTTGGATAGGTGTGAATTGAGCTGTTCAAAATCCAAAATAATCTAAAATGTAAATATATATGTATATATATTTAATATTGTAATTTTAATAATCCAAAATGTAAATCTATATGTATATATACTAATATATAAAATATTAACATATTGTAATTTTAATAATTCAAAATGTAAATATATATGTATATATCCTAATATTTAAAATATTAGCATACATTTAATATTGTAATTTTAATATAATCTTATACATAAAAAAATCTTTATTCCCTTAAAAAATAGTAACATATATAGTTTATAAAGACTTTTAGGATGTTTGGTTATGTAAGTTCTAACTCAAACTGTGTAAAGCTCTCACATGTTACAATTTAAAGCAAAAATATGCTACAGTATAAGCTCTCACGTGTTGCAATACTTTCAGTTCTAACTTTCAATTCTAATTCATGTCCCAAACACCCTATTATTCTCTTTAGTTTTAGACTTCCGGTTTTTTACTTTCTAGTTTCTAGTTTACAATACACATTACACACTATACACTACACAATCCCTTAAAAAGAATAGAAAATAAAAAAGATCTCACCATTTTCCACTCCAATACACACATATGACACCCTGTTTGCATTTCGTTCACAACCCAAACTATCTAAGAATAACTTCAAAGTCCAAAAAAACCCTCTCTTGTTTCGTTCGATCACCGTCAACCTCCACATCCACAACTCTCTTTCACTTGGTCTTCTGCTCGTCGGCATCCACAACTCTCTTTCACCTGGTCTTCTTCTCATTGGTATCCTCAGCCCATGGGTATTTGTTTTTTAGTTTTTGGTTTTGTTTGTTAAGTATGACTTATGTGTTTGAGTTTTGTTAAACATCCAATGTGTGTTGAATTTTTTATTTTTTTTATCTCTACATATTTTTTATTTTGGTAAATTGTTAGTTTGAAAATTTTTTTCTCTTTATAATGGTCAATTCTGATCAACCATCTAATCCACCCGAACTTTAATTGAGTGAGTTACTTTTAAAATTTGGGTTCATTAGATAAATTAGATTTAAAATCAACCTACCTAAAATTTAATTAGATATGTTGAAAAATCTCTAAAATCCACTCAACCTACCCGATGTTCGTCCCTAAATACAACCGTCTCCAAAGCAAAAACAAAAAGCCACAGGCATAAATACAAGCACCGCAAAACTGAACTAATAGGAACTTTTCTAAAGTCGTTTTCAACAGCTAGAGAGATGCATTTACTGGCCTCTAGATTTGACGAATGTACATTGAAAAGGAAATGCCTAGGGGTAAATTTTGAGGGATTTTTTTTAAATGCATGTACACTTAAAAAGCATGCTGCAAGTAAGCTAGTTTTATTTTTAGGGCATTTGAAAAAATCAATTCTAACCAAAACTTTTAGTTGCTACAGTATAAAACTCTCATATATCACAATGATACAGTATAAAACTTTTATATGCTATAGTTTTTAATTCAAAAGTTCTAGTTCGAATTACACTTTCCCGACACCCTATTTGTCATATGTCTGTGGTAGTATTTTATCACCACTAACTTTTATTCCGATCTTTTTCTTTTTTTTTTTTGTTAATTTTTTATTTCAAGTTTTAAAGGATATTATATATTAAAAAATAAGAAGAAAAATGTATCATGGAAAACGTAATTATAAACAACTTTCATGATCTATTCCAATTTAAGGTCCTCAGAAAGAAGACTAGATGGTACTCAAAACGAAGACTAGATGGTAAATACAAGAAGAACATGAACACTAGACTGAACACTAAATATTTCAGTCTCTCTTCCTCTCTGAAGCCTGGCTAATTTCAACAACAGAATTCCTCAACTTCTGTTGAGCTACGAAAGAACAAATGTTAGTGAAATATGAACTATGGACCGTATACCGGGATAGGGTTATTGAGGTATTATTGCTTGAAGGCTTCCCGCAATGCCATATTCATGTTATTTTGTAATCCCTTGTTGACAAAACCGTTGTCTTGCATCATAGCTGCAAATTCATTGTAATCGATACGACCATCCTGAAACGAAACACGAAATGGTGAATGCTTAAAGAATGATCGAAAAATTTTCTGCGTAGAGAAAGTCGATTAAGTGAATTTACATTATCCTGGTCTACTTCGCGTATTATATCATCTATTTGAACATTTTCCAAGCCAAACTTCTCACAGACTTGTTGGAGCTCATCTGGAGTTATGTAACCACTCCCATCTTTGTCAAAGTATGAGAAGGCCGCATATAGGTGATCCTCCTTCTGGATCTTGTTTAGATGAAGCATTGCTGCTACAAACTCGCCATAATCTATCGTACCGCTATTGTTGATGTCTGCCTGGAATTTTATGTATGAAAAGCAAAAGTTAATTGAACTATTATATGCATACAGAATATAATCAGATTCAACAAGTCAAGGCACGTCGATAGTCTTTGGCCAGGCAATCCAGCTAATCTATTGAACTTTTCTTTTGGCTTACACGCAAACTTGTAATCTTTTCGAGTGTTCCAATCTCTGATGAAAGCATAATATATTTCATGTATGCACAACACTTGCTATACGCAAATGAAGAAACGAAGCAAACAAGCATTTATATCATAGCTAGATCTTCATTTTCTTCATTACTAAAAATTCCTTACCTGTGACGAGTCTAGATTCTAGACTTATTTGTCCACAAAATGAAAATCATCCTACGTCTTTAATCTAGTATGTTTATGGCTGGTAAAATCTGTGAGAGTGTAAATAATTTCCTAACCTCTTCAGACTACCAAACCTCTTTAATCCAATCAACCCATTTTCTAGAATCAGAGCTCATTTCTACCTAATACCCCATTTTAATTAAGCAGACATTACCATGTAGAACCAAAACAACGAGTCTGACTACAATTCATTCGGTAAAGACATATTAGAAAAGGAAAATACATTGGCTTTGGTCTCAGTCCAATTGTACCCGTTTTCTCGATAGTGGTCAAAATACAATTAATTTAGCCATAGGTATCTAGTTCAAAACTTATAAAAAAAAAAAATAGCAAGGAGATAACAATATCCGTTCCAACTTGGAGACACGGTTTATGTACCATAATATGCCTTCATACACCTCCTTATCTGAATCACCACTAGTTACTTACCGCTTGCATAAGCCCGTGAATTTCTGAATCCTTGAGATCTGCACCCACCCTTTCCAAACCATTTTTCAGTTCCTCAAGAGTGATCTGTCCACTGTTATCCGTATCTATCATCTTAAACATTTCCTTTAGACCTGCGATCTCTTCTTCAGACAGGCTCTCTGCAATAACCTGCAAAATAAATGTAACATCTGCGAGTCATACGCTAAAGAATTGAACAAAATCTCCCATAATCGTTATGTAGAAATATGTTAAAACTGTGAAGATAACTATTCTCCTGTGTCTAGCTTTAAACGTCATTTTTTTAAATAATTCTTTCAGAAGTTCTATAGAAACAAACATTTGTAGTAGTCTGAATTTCATGACAATCATTTATACCTTAATCATTTTCTCCCACATGTATTTTCTCTTCTTTTTTTTTTTTAATTTTGAAGGAATCTCACATATGTACTTATACTTAAGCTATAACATAAATGGAATAAAACTACAGCCAGCAGACTGGTTCAAATGATGAATACTTAATATTGGCACATCTGAAAAGTAAAAATTATTATGTAGCTGAAAAATCATTGCTACTCACCCTAATGGCTATTCTCTTTAATTTGTTCATGGCAGAGAATTGCTTCAAGCGAGATAAAACAGCAGAATCAAGAGGCTTATCAGAAGCAACACCATCAACTTGAACCCAGGGATGGCCTACAAAAGAGTAAAAACTAAATTATGTGCTGGGATCGTGCAAAGCGTGTTTTAAAATGAAAGAAACAAGGTTAACAAACACAGGGTCAGAAAAATAGTTTTAATGATCCTCTGATCAGCAACTTTCCACCTTGAAATCTTACGTTGATATTGTATAGAAGAAAGATGACCCAGAATCCAGATTCCAGAGCAAGTTATACTTATTAGATGAAAATGTTATGGGCATGTATTTTCCTTTTTTACGGAGACGTTCAAGATCATGCTGAAGTTTAGCAATATCGAAACAAACTCTGCTTTCTAGTCGTGCATTAAACGTAAATGATGCATCTAGACAAAAGTATATGTAACGACATTAAGTATTAAACTTTGCTAGCCGGTCACGAAGATAGGTCATATCCAATCACGAAACTATTACTCACAAAGAACCTCATGGGCTGTAAGCCGTTTCTTAGGGTCCCTTACAAGCATTCTACGAACCAGATCCTTTGCACTTTCAGATATACTAGGCCATGGTTCTGAAACAAAGTCAAGGTCGCCTTTTAAAACCTGCTCAAAAATTCCTTGCTCCGTTTCTGATCCATAGCATAAGAAATAGTGCCAGAAATTAGGTATGATTGATAAATGTCTATAACTGTTATGAATATTTGAAACCACAGACATGAACCATTAGATTCTCACCATCCCAGAATGGGGGCACTCCACTTAGTAATATATAGATGATTACCCCAGCACTCCAAACATCACATTCTGGACCATAATGCTTCCGTAGGACTTCTGGGGCTACGTAGTAAGGACTCCCAACCACATCAGTGAACGTTTCACCTAAGAGGATAGAGAATCTTTCTGGATCAGACATAAAGTGTTCTCACACTAATAAAGTGAATAGGAAAGTAATCAGAACTTGAAAAAAGTCGTTAGCACTACGAGAGTGACGAGTGGGCAATTGAACTTCAATATTGAGCAGCCACAAAAACAGTCAATCACTGGATATCATACAGAGTAGAGTGAGAAATGACTATGGTAAGGATTCCTTATTAGAAGTATTAAGCTTACCAACATCCCAGAGTTGAACTAAACCATGTCAGTTAAGGATGCAACAAAAGCTATTCAGATGAAACAGAAAAATACTGGATGACTTGACTTGAAAGTTTCAAGGCATTAAGAAAAGTCAGATAACTTGTGCAGCAGATAATCTTTCTGAAACGTTAGGATTTGTTGGCTCTTTTTCCTTAAATATTGTTAACGCTTACAAAAGCAAGCGACAACTGTTTTTACCAAAAAGGGCATTTCGCTTCAATAAAGCTAGAATATACCTGGCTTGAAGAACATTGAAAGCCCAAAATCTATTGTCTTAAGTGGCGCCTCCTCTTCATGGTTGACAAACAAAAAATTCTCAGGCTTCAAGTCCCTATGCATAACACCAAGAGAATGGCATGCTTGAACAACCCCAACTATAATCCTAGCAAGCTCTGCCGCTTTTTTCTCCGTGTAGTGTCCTCTTTGTATAATCCTATCAAAAAGCTCTCCGCCAGCACAAAGCTCCATAACAACATGAACTGCCACAGCATCCTCATAAGCCCCCACGATCTGTATCACGTTAGGGTGACCCGCCAAGTGGTGCATTATCTGAATCTCCCTCCTCACATCCTCAACATCCTCTTCCGTCGTCAACTTCCTCTTTGCGATCGTCTTGCAAGCAAACTCCTTCTCCGTCCCCTTCTCCAAGCAGAGAAACGTCGTCCCAAATTGCCCTTGTCCAAGCTTCCTTCCCAAACTATAGAAGTCTTTTATATTAGCAGTTTTTCTTCCCAACACGGACTCTATTTGAAGCCCTGCACTCGAAAGCCTCTTGATATGAGTCGGCTTCTTTGGTTTCACTGTATCAGAAGGCTTTGTTCCCTCTTCCTTTACCTCTGGCTTAACCTCTGGCTTTACCTCTATCTTTACCTCCACCTTTACCTCTGGCTTCGCCACCTCTGGCTTAACAGGCTTTTCGGGTTCAACTTTCTCAGGTGGTGGTTGTTGATCAGTGACGATTTTAACAGGCTCAGGAGGTGTGCTTTGAACCGGCATTAGAGGAGGAAGGTCTCCACCACATCTAGATCTAGAGCCACCCTCTGACCCTTTTGATGATGAATCAGGACGGGTATTTTGGGAGCGTTTGCCTTCACTTTCCTGGTTAGGTGAGGGAAGCCTGTCCTCCTGTGGCCGGGACCGCCAGACCGCAGCGGTGACAGATTGCAAGAATCCACCATTACCAATATTTGGTCCCACACATGTGTTCCCCATCAAACAAACCAAAAACACCAAAAAAATCTCAGCTCCTAATCGTTCACATTCCAACCTTACAGCCAAAAAAGGGAAAATTCCAAACAAACTTCATCAGAGAAACCTTAATCCCTTCAAACAAGCGCTAGCTTCCGCACGGCATTTCCGAAATCAAATCTCCACAACACAGATTGATTGATTGATTCAAACCGAAACGATGCATAAAAAAAATCACCACAAACCTCAAAAACTCCACGATCTGAACCAAATCGGCAATGGGAATACACAAAAAACTAATCAAATTTCACTAATGTGATCGAAAATTCAATGTCGTTGCTGCGATTGAATCAGAAACTAAATTCTGTTAAACAACAAACAATCTTTTTTAAGGAAAAAAAAAAGAAGAAAAATTGAAGAAAACGAAGAAGGAAAATTAACCGATGGAGAGAGCTTTAATGAATAATATCAAACGCGAGGTCTGATGGCTTCGACATTCCGAATTGATGGAGAAGACGCCATTTTTGTTGTCCGTCCACATAGAGAGAGAAAGAAGAGAGAGAGAGAGAGAGAGAGAGAGGAGATATAATCGCTAGAATTACGGGTGCATGATATGATTAAACATAAACTACGCGTTAATCGTTTGTGTGCTGAATAAAGGGCCATGTTGATTAATCATGATTAGCGTTATCGAAATATTTTATTATGTAGTGGGTCCCACGATCGATCATGCTAATTCCTAAATAAGAGATAGAACAAAATAACGTATTTATATAGTAGTTAAAACTGTTGATTAGAATATTTTTACTGTAATATCTAAAAGTTTTATACTGTAATAATTTTTTTTATTATGACTATAGCATGTCAGAGCTTTACATTGCTTATAACTATAAAAATGGTATAAACTATTTTCTACCAAACATATTTTTATGTTAAAACTAAGTAAATAATATCATACAGTTTAAAAATTTGTAGTTTATAGCATATCATGACAAAATTGAGTAATATCTCATGATAAATTAAAAATAAAAACCTCAAAATACTCTCACGTTCTTATTTTCTATTTCTTTCGCTCTCCTCCCTTGCCGACACTGTCGATAACTGAGAAATTAGCCTTGTTTGGTTTCGTTCTCAAAATTTTTGAAAATGTTTTTGTACGTTTTTTTAGGTAAAATTTTTAAAAACACTCTCAGTACAATTCCTAAAAAAATTTTCTTTTCTAAACCAAAAACATTTTCGCCTATTTTAAAAACAATACCAAACGACCTTATCATATTTACAAAGAAATATCGTATTTACATATAATACAAAAATTCATCAATGATTTCGTCGGATTGTCAGGGTCCAAGAAATATAATATTTATTAAGAAATACCGTATTTATCGTATAAATATAAAAATTTATTGACAATTTCGTCTAACTACCAACGCCTGAGAAATATAATTTTATCAAAAAATATTATATTTATCGTAAAAATACGAAATTTGTTGGCGGTTTTTCAGGACCGTTGACGGCTGAGAAATATAATATTTATTAAGAAATACCGTATTTATTGTGTAAATACAAAAATTTACCAACGATTTCGCTGAACCGTCGATGGTTAGAAAATATAGTATTTACCATGTAAATATAAAAATTCATTAACAGCTAGAAAATACAATATTTAATAAGAACTATCACATTTATCATGTAATTACAAAAATTTACCGACGACGTTGTCGGATAGCTGATTGCCAAAAAATACAATATTTACTTGTAAATATTGTATTTATTATGTAAATATAAAAGTTTATTTGTGACTTTGCTAAATAGCCGAGGATCAAAAAATACAATATTAATTTAGTAATATTATATTATTGTGTAAATATAAAGATATACCGACACAAGTGACATTTGTTTGTGATCGGGAAAACACATCCAAGCCATAAAAAATAATAAATAAAATAAATAAAAAAAAAACCAGAAACTCTTTTTTTTGCGGAAATGAATTATTTCATTGAAAAATGCACGATAGTAGAAAATTATTAAGACATCCCAGTACACAGAAAAGAAGGCAAAAAACGCTGCAAACTAATCCACACACGTACAACCAAACAACGAATTCAAAAAAAGAAAAAAAAAAAAAGAGCAAGCAAATGACCAAAAAAAAAAAGACTCAACAAAACTAACAAAAGAACACAAACACCAATCCACACCAACTAGATCCCACTGAGTAGTATCCTCCTAGATAATCATTTAGTAAAAAGCTCATAATCTAACAAAAAGGAAGTTTAATTGCTTGTTGATTGGCAACAATTTTTTCTTCTTTTTTCTTTTTTTTTT
>CAMOHE010047921.1:16787-28963 GCA_946598075.1 Artocarpus hirsutus
AGAAATATCGTATTTACATATAATACAAAAATTCATCAATGATTTCGTTGGATTGTCAGGGTCCAAGAAATATAATATTTATTAAGAAATACCGTATTTATCGTATAAATATAAAAATTTACTGACAATTTTGTCTAACTACCAACGCCTGAGAAATATAATTTTATCGAAAAATATTATATTTATCGTAAAAATACAAAATTTTAAAAACACTCTCAGTACAATTCCTAAAAAAATTTTCTTTTCTAAACCAAAAATATTTTCGCCTATTTTAAAAACAATACCAAACGACCTTATCATATTTACAAAGAAATATCGTATTTACATATAATACAAAAATTCATCAATGATTTCGTTGGATTGTCAGGGTCCAAGAAATATAATATTTATTAAGAAATACCGTATTTATCGTATAAATATAAAAATTTACTGACAATTTTGTCTAACTACCAACGGCTGAGAAATATAATATTTATTAAGAAATACCGCATTTATTGTGTAAATAAAAAAAATTACCAACGATTTCACTGAACTGTCGATGGTTAGAAAATATAGTATTTACCATGTAAATATAAAAATTCATTAGCAGCTAGAAAATACAATATTTAATAAGAACTATCGCATTTATCATGTAATTACAAAAATTCACCGACGACGTTGTCGGATAGCTGATTGCCAAAAAATACAATATTTACTTGTAAATATTGTATTTATTATGTAAATATAAAAGTTTATTTGTGACTTTGCTAAATAACCGATGATCAAAAAATACAATATTAATTTAGTAATATTATATTATTGTGTAAATATAAAGATATACCGACACAAGTGACATTTGTTTGTGATGGGGAAAACACATCCAAGCCATAAAAAATAAAAAATAAATAAATAAATAAATAAATAACCAGAAACTCTTTTTTTTGCGGAAATGAATTATTTCATTGAAAAATGCACGATAGTAGAAAATTATTAAGACATCCCAGTACACAGAAAAGAAGGCAAAAAACGCTGCAAACTAATCCACACACGTACAACCAAACAACGAATTCAAAAAAAGAAAAAAAAAAAAAGAGCAAGCAAATGACCAAAAAAAAAAAGACTCAACAAAACTAACAAAAGAACACAAACACCAATCCACACCAACTAGATCCCACTGAGTAGTATCCTCCTAGATAATCATTTAGTAAAAAGCTCATAATCTAACAAAAAGGAAGTTTAATTGCTTGTTGATTGGCAACAATTTTTTCTTCTTTTTTCTTTTTTTTTTCCAAATCTAGAGTAGGAACTTTACACTTTTTTTCCAGATCTTTTTTTACCTTTCATATCTCCCTCTCCCATTACTCCTCCATGGATCAGCTTCATCACTGGTGACGAAAGGAGACTAGCCAAAGCAAAGCTCGATCGCTGCCTCTTCAACGGAAGGAAATTTGTCCTGAACAGAACGTGAAGGTTGAAGATCGGAAAAAAAACACCAAAGTCCCTGCTGTGAGTGAAGCTTCGTTTTCGCGATAAGTGTGGACGGTTCGCGCCATGGACTGAATTCGAGAAGACAACATCGAAGCTGCTGGTGCGAGCTATGACGGTGATAGATCTCCTCAGATGATCATCGTCAACTGGCATAATCTCCTTGGATCTCGTCGTGGAGGTCCTTCATCTCCGTCGTCATCGTATGATCGGAACTCTGTTATCGCAGTAGAGGTGAATTCGCCAGTTGCCTTTGGCTTCGTCAGCTATCGAACACAACATAGGAGAGAGAGGGAGAGAGAAAAGGAAAAGAGAGAGAATAATGAAAATAGACTTGAAATTAGGTAAGAGTTTTGAAAATAGGGGCATTTTAGGCTTTTTGTTAGTTTAAAAACTTCGTTCATTTCCAACAAGGAAAATTTGAAAAAAAGGTTAAAGAAAATTTAAAATTAAGTAAATGATTTTTTTCACTAAAAAAGGTTTTTTTTGAGCATCGAAACTGTCTCAGTTTTTTTCAGAGAAAAGAGAAAAAGGACTGTATCGAGGAGAGGGACCTAACTAGGGTGGAAACAAAAAAAACTGAAACTGTTTTGATGCCCAAAAAACTAGTTTTTTGATACCTAAAAACCAAAAAAAAAAAAAAGAGGTCATTGACCAAATAAAATTTTTTGAAAAAGTTATTTTTAAAAATGCCGCTTTCAAACATGCTATTTTTTATACTTTTTAAAACATCGTATATAGAGTCTATTTGTTTCGATAACTTTTTAGATTTTTTAAACTCAAATTTAGATTTGAGTATTAAGAATCCTTTAAATATATGTTTGTTTCCCCTAAAATCTGAATCCTTTGAGTATAAAAAATCTAAGTTTTTAGAATTCTGACTCCCTTAAATTTTTGATACTTGGATATCTCTACTACAATAAAAACTAAAATTCTATTTTTTATATTTGAGAAAAAAATCATAACTTCTTCATTTGTTATCCAATTAACATAATTCTTTTTTTATTGTGTTCTTAATGAAGAGATGAATAAATTAATATCTATATTGCATATTTTTAGGATTATTAACATTAAGATTTTATTAGATTTGTTGATAAATCAAAAACTATTTTCACCACATCTCCAAACACAAACTCCAATTTTATTCCAAATTCATATTAAAACTTTAATGCACATCCAAACATCAATTCGGATAACAATTCAAATCACTAACTCAAATTCTACTTCAAATCACACTAACTCAAATCAAATCATTAATTAGAATGCATTTATCAAACGGACCCATAATTTACTTATGAGGTAATAAAATGTGTTATCTCATGCCATTTCTCTTGTAATATTTTCAGTTTTTTGTTTATTAGTTTTGTCACGGGAAAAATGAAAAAAAAAAAAACGTTAATTTTCTTCCTGTGACTTTGAACCTTGGGCGACATGTTGTTTCTCTTGATTTGTCGTCACTCTCTCTAGTCTCCTCTTTTCATTATTACTAGTTGGATGTCACGTGCATGTAGAAGTAATTTTATAAGTTTTATCTTGTGTTAACATTTCAATTACTATATTATTACTTTTATATTTTAATTAGTAATAGAGATCTTATGTAATTTTTTATATGTAGTTAACACTAATATTATATTTGCTAAAATAAAATGTTGATAGGCAAAAGAATTGTTTAATAGAGAGGAACGAAATGAAGAAAAAAAATTTTAAAAAAGCATATTGTAAATTTGCAATAACTTTGAGCCTATAACCAAAAAGAACAAAAAGAAAAGAAAAAGAAAAGAGAAAGAACAGACAAGAAAAAAGAAAGGTAAAGAAAATTTTAAAAAGAGAGAGAGAGAAAAGCAAAAAAAAAAAAAATAGAGTGAGAAGTTGACATTTGACAAGTATAAGAGAGTTTTCAAAGGAGAGCTTGGGATTTTTTTTTATACATGTATGCATGTATAGATATAGATGTATAGATGTAAATTATTATTACTATTGTTTTTATTGTTGTTGTTTTGTTGTTTTTTTGCTGGAGCATTTCATTTATTTTTCAAATTTTTATTTTCCTAAATAACATGTCGTTTCCACATACAACATGTTGATGATTGCTTTTACCAGTCATTTGGAGTGAAGAGTTCAAAAAAAAAAAAAAAACGCATGTTGAGATTCGACAACTAAAAGCTAAATAGGTACGTAAAAATTTAAGTACACATGTGATTCTTTCTACAAAATCTTTGTAATCAATAAAAAGGTGTTGATCATCGAAGATCAAGAACTTATAATATTTAGGCCGCCTACTACATGACAAAAGCAAATTAAGCAATCTGAAAACACAACCTACAAGAATGGAGAATTACCTACATTATTACACACACAAAAAAAGCCAAAATGCAAAAAAAAGACACAAATGGCAGATTTAACATCGCCTTTGGTTATGGCTGTTAGTGAAAATATGGTAGAATATTAACAAACGAAAACTGGAATTGTAATTAAATCGAAACTACTATAACAAATAAAACATCAATTTAATAGAATAGTTGAACAACGTAAAATTTGGAAATGTAATAATTGAAGCTCTGAGGCATGTGTATCACACGATGTCCTTAAAACAAATTTGATCGGTATAGGTACCTAAGATTAGATTGTTTGGTGTCTCCTCCATAAGATAACAGTGGCAAATGAATAACAGAGATACATGATAAGGCTACTCAGGTCCCGAATTAAAATGTGCTCGAACTCTATCATACTAAAACCTAAGAACATTAGAGAGAAACATGAGACAACGACTGATTTTCGATGTTTTCTATTGAATGAGTGAGGGGTCCCTTTTATAAGGCTTAGAGGAGATAATGGCCTAAATCCAAGTTAAACACAATTAATTCGTGAGATTAATCTAGATTTAACACCCAACTTTAATCTGTATTAAACCTTAGGATTAATTCTACGGCTATTAATTTTAGGCATTACTCCGGATATTAAATCATAGGCACGTTTTCTAGAAGTTCCCACCAGTAGTATAAAACTAGAAGCTTCTCCCGAAAATAGTCTGAACATTTAATCTCAGTAACTATTTGGTTGTCACGGTGTCGATTTTGTCATTCATCTGTGCATTATCTTGAACAAACCGTTTTCAATCCCCTTAAGAAGGAGAACAATAATTTATCATGGCCCGTTACTAACACATAGTGGATCCCACTTTCAAAATGGTACCGCGAAGTATTATTTTCCACCTCAAAACTTCCATTTTCCCAACAAGAAGTGCATAGGTACCAAAAACAAGAAAAAAATCTTGAGCCACATGAATATCGTTTGCGATGACAAGGCAGCGTCTGAGACCGAAATAAATAGAGCAAATGACATTGTAAAGGATAGAAACCATATGACGCCCGCAAACCACCAACCATCCCACCAGAAGGACTGCAATTTTGTCAAGGGGACAAAAGCCCTGTACTACTCAAAAGCCTAAAAATGCCATTGTTCCAGCGAGAACAACATACGTAAAATAAACAAGGAAAAAATCTTAACACCGTAAAGAACAGAAAAAGTTGCCAATGAACTACCAATCCCTCATGACATCGGTGAACCATCTACTCCACCAGAAGAGCCACAATTTTGTCGAGGGGAAAAAGCCCCATGGTTGTAGACCCTTCGAAGCTCCGACGTACTCAGTAAAAGGAATAATAGAGGGAAGAAAATACGACGTTGTTTTTTCTATTAAATAAACTAAGTATTTATATAGTTTTAAAGAGTAATCTTAATCTAATTTAAATATTATAAAATAAAAAACTAACTAGATAACAAAAAAAAAAAAAAAGAGAATTTAAATTTTTGATAATTAGGAAATTTAAATTAATAAATATAATTATTTAATATTATCTTCTTTACTCAGAATGCCTTCTCTCAACATCGACCACCACTCATCCCAATATCGACCACCACCATCAAAAGACCCTCCATGCACGTTGAGATCCTGCAACCAGAGCCAAAAGCCTTATCAAAACCACCCTGCGGAAAGCACTGGACTCTAGCCCTTCTAAGAAATGATGGGCGACGCTAAAGGGAAAAGCTTTAGAGAGGAACCTAGGGTTTATTCGATGCTTTCTCGACTAGAAAGAGAGGGGGAGAGAGAGGCATTGCAAATATTTTGAACTACACTCATTATAGAACTTCAATGTTTACTTTTTTAGACAGCATTAAAACTTTACTTCATTTGCGTTACCTGCCTTTCAATTACATATTTTACCTTCAACTAGCCTCTATGTTATATTGAAGACTAAATTTTTGAGCAAGCGTATTTTTGAGCAAGTGTAATTAGTCCTTACTTAAAATGTTAGAGTACAATAATAAATCCTATTTAAAAAAAACAAAAAACAAAAAAAACAAAACAAAACAAGTAATGGGGATGCAAACTACATGTAGTTTTAAAGGTAGCAAAACACAAACGATATTTAGTTTTTAATCTTTATTTTTATCTATATAAAAGAGTTAATCGACTCTTTTCACCGGTAGCTGACACGTGGTAGCCTATCTCTTTTTTATTCTTTTTCTTTTTCATCCCTCTCTTTCTCTCTTTTTTTTTTTTTTTTCTCTTTTTTGCTTTTTTCATCTTTATTTTTTTCTTCCCTTGGTTTCTTTTGTCCTTCCTCTTTTTTCATTTGTATCTTCAGTGCTTCAAAAACTTCTCACTTTTGCTTTGTTCATTGTTTCCCTTAATATTTTATATCTTTTGGACTTACCTTGTTAAATTATTTTTCTTAATGTGCAAAATATTTTAATTCATCCTTGTTGCATATTCTTTTACTTTCATTTAAGATATTATTTTATCAAGTATGACCTCAAGTTTCAATTATGTTTCTTTTTATTTAAGTAACATTTTTCTTGCTATACTGTTATTAACATTATTTTTATCAAATGTGTAACAACCTAAAAAAATTATACTCAATTTTTTCCTAGCTACGACTTTTGTAGAAGTTTTTTTGCTATGTGTTCCTCTCAAATAATTTCTTCTCATATGTGTTTCCGCGTACACATTTATCATGCTACCTTTTTAATTTTTTTACTATCCACTTTTTCTCGCTAAAAACTTTTTTTCACTAAACTAAACTAATAGAGAATAATAAATGAATCCAACTAAACTGTAAAATAAAATTCAAATTTTCATGTAAAAAATTTACAAATAATGCCGGCGCATGCGTATAACAAGTGAAAAAAATAAAAGGCATACCTTTTATAGGTCGTGTTTGTTTCATTGATTCAGTTCAATTTGACTCGGCTTAAAACGTCTATCGTGGCTTGAATTCGCATTTGATAAAGCGTTTAATTCGAACAAAACAGACAATTCACGTTAAGCTGAACTACTCAATTTAGAATCCAAACCCCCCTTTCATTTCAACATTTTGAACTAATATTAAACAGTAATTTCACTTTTATATATTTGTATTTATAATTTAACACTATTATTTCATATTATTTTTTAATTAAATAATTTCGTTTTACATATTTCATGCTTATTCTTTAATTAAGTTATTTTTTCATCTTTCAAACTAGAGCTATCAATACTCATATACACACAAATTCAAATTGAAATCCTATTCAAACTAATACTTTAACAGCATATTCAAACATGAGTTCAAATTACTATTTAAACTAACACAATTTAAATTTTTTTGTTCAAATCAAAAAGGTTCAAATTAATATAATATGAATCAGCGAACCAAACCGAGGATAATATTTCAAATGGCTACTGTTTAAGGAATACATTTTCTTGACAAATTATTATTCAAAAAATTATGTCAAATTATATATACATTTTCCTAAAAAATGTTAAAAATAGGATGATAAAATTTGTTTAAAAAAATGACGATAAAATGACTTCTTGTTTAACTAGGACCAAGCGACGTGGAGTTGGCCTCCAAAAAACAAAAAAAGTGTCATTTGAACGACACTGCGTTACAAGGAAAAGGCCAGATTCATACGGCATATCGTTTTCGTTGGGAACAACATTGATGTGCTACGGATCCTTCTTTCGGCTTGTTTCAAGAAAGTCACAAACCTTAAATGTAGCATTTGGGAATACAATTCAAATACAATTTTGTAATTCCAAGTAAATATTTGTTCAAATTTTATAAGAAAAAAAATTATTGCAAAAGTTTATTAGAGCTACAACTGTAGTTTCAAGTTCCAACTAAATTCTTAAATGTCAAAAAACTAATGAAACAAAGTTTGTGCTTATACATAGAGTAAATTACAGTATTACACCTTAAACTATTTACTTTTTACATAATGCACCCCGCTTTCATTCTTTACACGATGCACCTAGACTTTGAAATCACTAGCAATTGATATCCAATAGTTACTTTTAATTTTCTTTAAGTACTTTCTTTTTCACATGTTGAGTTTTAATTATCTTCTTAACATGACGAGCTATATTCTTAAGAAATTTCATGAATGAATTTCGTGAACAAAATTTTCCATACCTTTTAACGCTTGTTAGCTATTGCTTAATTTCAAGATTCAGGGTATTATTTTTCAAGATTAAAAGTTCAGAGTATATTATGCAAAAACGAATAGTTTAGATTGAACGGTGCAATTTACTGATATATACATATAAAAAGAGTCTCTTTCACATGGTACGAGTAGAGAACCCATTTTTTTAAATGTTAAGAACCACGTGAAGCAGCAAAACCCATAATATATAAGGTTAATCCCGTAAATAGTACCTATTTATTAAAATCTCTCTTCTGATTTAAAATTGTGGTGTAATGTGTAACTCTCATGTTCCAGTCATGGAATAAATAAAATAAATCAAAAAATACATTTGTGCTCAAGAATGAAATTTTATTAGAATTGTCCATATCTAGTTCATCCTTCGGAACCATATCACATCCCGGATCTAACGAAATAGGATGAATTGAGACTGTATTTTGTAAATACGTAAGTATCTTGAATATATTAACTATTTCCTTATTTTTGGTTACTTGGAAGGGACGAAAAAAAACATCTTGTTATTTTTTCAACCATTTATGATTTCTAGTGGACCTCTCAGTAGCATTCGAACCCAAACGAAGTTCTAACCATCTATCAGAGAAAAAAGAACGAACGGATCTTGTACGATTCCCAAGAACAAGAGATTCTTTGAGTTCTTCTGGAAGTAGATGATTATTCATCTGCTTCTTACGTTTCATGAATAGCCAGTATATTGAGGAATATCTCTATAAAGATATTTAGGGGATCAGTTTGATTTTTATCTTTATTTATTCTATTTAAAGAAAGGAAAGATCCAAAAGAATTGATCTTTCTTGCAGTTGTTGAATCTCTCTTTGATTGATCAATATGTGATATTCTGATTCTTCATTACTCATAGGATCAAAATGATCTCTGGATCGATCAGAAGGTCTTTTCAATTGGATAAAATTCGTTACTTAAACGAAACTAGATCTTGTGGAATCATCTTGAATATTTAACGATAAGGTTTACCTTCAGTCATATTTTAGTACTTAGCATTTCAAAAGTCCCACTTTTGTTCTTAATTTATTACTTCATTTTAATTTTTGTCCCTCATCAATTTAATGTTAAATATTTTACAAAATATTCTTAAAATGTCCTACTTTAGTTCCTAATTTGTTACTTTTGTTTCACTAGTCCCTATTTTAATACTTATATACTAGTATTAAATATTCAACTTATCTTTTTCAAAAATTAGAATTTATCTTGCTAACAACATGATAAAATATTTTTTTCTAATTACATGCATCAAAATCGTTTTATTTAGTTTTTCACTTTAGAATTTTGAATTTTTGTCTCTAATAATATTAGTTATAACTAGGGGAACTAAAAGTGAAATAAAGTAATAAGTTAAGAATAAAATTGGACATTTTAAAAGTTTTAAAAAGAGACATTTTAAAAGTTTTTCATTAAATATTTGTCTAACAAACAAAAGGGTCCAAAATTGAAAAAAAAAAAAAACTAGAGACCAAACTGAAACTTTTGAGACATTAGGGACTAGAATAAGATTGAGGGTAAACCTAAGGACTATTTATAAAATTAAACTTTAGATTTAAGACAATTGCAAGAATAAAACTATCGAACAAACATTGAAGTGAGCACAAAAGCATGGCTGGTGCACGAGCGTTTGGAAAGCCAATTCTAATCAATAGTTTGAACATAAAATACTGTAGTAATTTAAATTTTGTAAATAAAATATTATACTAAAATTGATTTGAAGTTGGAACCAAATTTTCAAACATTTTAGGTTTATAACAAAATTTGCGATTTTAAATGCCATAGACATGACACATGGCATGTTAAAAAATGCTATACATCATCGTTAATGATGATCTTCACACTAGTTAAACTAATCATAAATTTGCGTATCAATTTTTAGAATCACCGTTATATGTTATGTGGCACTTTGAAACATAGTTTTTATTCATGCCATTATTAATATTATTTGTTTAGGTTGCGCTATATTAAAACATTTATGGCATTTTAAACAAGAAGTTTTAAAATATGGAGTTTATAAAAATTTCCTAAAATTTAATTTCAAATTGACGAGAAAGATGACAATGGTAATCAATCGTTAGGGTGTTTAAAAAGAATGGTTAGAACTATGGTTCTAACTATTAAGAGGGTGTTTGGTATGATGATTAGAACTATCTATCAAACCTGTGAGCACTGTAGCATGTGAAAGCTTTACACTGTAACAACTTTTTTGTTTTTATTATAACGTATGAAATTTTATACTGTTTTTAACTTAAGGATTGGTTATAACTAACTAATGTCAAACATACTATAAATAATGGAAAACTTTTATATACTACAATAAAAAATAATAAACTACTACAATCTAAAATTCTTACAACGAACAAAAATAAACTCCAATCATAATTTCAACCGCTCTTTTCAAACACCGATTAACTTTTCACAACTATTACCGCCCAGTCAACCCATCGGTAATAGGGACCAAAAATTATCTGTTTGTTTTTGTCTCCTTTTCTTGTCCCAACATATTTAAAATGAATATTCTCGTTGTGCCGCCCACCAGATGTTTCCCTAGAAAAAAAGACGCACTGTCTAAATAATTTAACACATTGCATGGATGCCCCAAGCTTATGTCAGTGTGGACGCAAATTTCCATTGCTTATCAATATCAATATGATTAATTAACGAATCATATTTGTTGTGTTAGACTAATTTGTTAATACTAATTTGTCACTAAAAGATATAAAAATAATATATTTAATGTGGTTTGTTTTTTTATACTCTAATAGATAATACTATTTGAAATGTTATATTTGTATTTTGTCATAATTATTAAACCTTAAAACATGTAAAAGTAAACTTTTAATATTAAAATAATTAAAAAATGAGAATATTATAATTATTAAAGTAAAAAAATCAATCTATCAACCAATAAGAATTAAGTGTAAAATTTGCTATATGCTAAACTTAGTGGCAAATTTGCCACAAAGTTTAGCACATAACAAATTTAATATTAAAAATGACATTATATTAGAAAGTGTTTTTTTACACTTAAATACCAAATTTGTTATTGATATAACAATTTAGCATTACATTGTAGTCGCTGTTACGTTTTATTTGCTAAAAAAAAGGACAAAAAAACATATTGAATAGGGATGGCTCTATGTCTACTAACAGAGTTCTAAACAGAGAATAGGCGGGGACGGGAATTCTAACCCTAGCTGCGCTTCTCTTTAAGCGGATATGGAGGCTTTTGAAGGGCAGAAAAACACTATGTGTTTAGCAGTTATGGTTTAAATCACTTTCTCATTTATGAACAGTGTAAAGCTCTCACATGCTACAATAACAATAAGAAAAATCACTACAGTATAAAGCTCTTACATGTTACAGTAAAAATAATTTTAACCATCCTACGAAACACTCTTTATAATAAATATTTTTCAATACCATCCCGCGCCTCGAGGCCATCCTTAATTATAATAAAACACCAAAAATGCAAATGGTGAACTCCTTCAACCTTTTATATGCAATAATAACACAAGTCTACCATCACATATTGAGCTTGTAATCATCTTCATATATATATATATATATATATATATACACACACACACACACACACACACATATATATTTTTCTTCTTCGTATCTATCCGACTTCAGTGAAACTAAATCCGGAAAAGTGTTTGGGAATATGTTGTAACACTGAAATTTTAACTGCACCTTTTCTATGCTATATTGTAAAAAAATATATATACTAGAGTGTAAAACCCGAAGTTTCGACTTAATTCCCAGAGAATCTCACCTCAGGTGTCGATAAGTTCGGATGAAATAAGAAAGAGCGTGCACTAGTTGAGGGAGAGAGAATTTCATCGGTGCATGGCTTTGACTCTTGACTGGACGGCTGCCTCTGCCACACTCTATATGAATTTCTAATTTCGATTATTCAAAAAAATTAATTATCAAAACTTTTTTATTTTTTATTTTTTCAATACAGACAGCCGGCGACATACTAACCCTCAAATATTATAATACCAAAAAAAACCATTTCAAATTGAGCTCACTGTAATTTTCTTTATTTATTCCAAGATCCAAACCAACCCCATTAAGAAAAACGGAAACTTTCTTCCAAAGAAGGCACTATAAATATCAAATTCATAAGCTTTTATAACAAAATCCAAAACATATATTTATGTTCACTGATGCAATACTAATTTGCATTAATCCAAACTAAGCTTATAGTTATGGTA
>CAMOHE010047923.1:500-36372 GCA_946598075.1 Artocarpus hirsutus
TGTGAGCCCACACTCACTCCGATCGTGGATAGAGAATAGCAAAGAAGACTAGTTGATTGAGGCTCTTCTGGAACGTTACTTCTCTACATAGAATTCAGGAGCTTTTCGGCGCATACAAGGTCAGTAAGATTAGGTTAATTTACACATATAGCATGTCAAACTTGTGTTTTAGAAAATAATCTGATTTAAAATTTTTAAAATTCCGCTGCGTATTATTTTTCTTACAACCACTACTTCTATCTTGGAAGGATCCATTGAAATACCTTGTTTAAAGGTAACATGTCCCAAAAACTTGTCTTCGATCAACCAAAACTCGTACTTGTCCTTTTTAGCATACAACTGATGTTCTCGTAGAGTCTAAAGTACAATCCTTAGGTGCTACTCATGCTCCTCTTAGGTCTTAGAATAGATTAGTATGTCATCAATGAACACAATCACAAACTGATTTAATTAAAGGCCTAAAAATTTGATTCATTAAATCCATGAAGGCTGTAGGGGCATTTGTCAGTCCAAACTGCATCACTAGAAACTCGAAGTGTCCATACTAGCTCCTGAAGGCCCTTTTTGGAATATCCTCCTCCTTGATTCTAAGCTGATGATATCCTGAATGCAAGTCTATCTTTGAGAAATACTGAGAACCTTCTAACTGATCAAATAGCTCATCAATTCTTGGCAGTGGATGCTTGTTTTTCACTGTGACCCAATTCAACTGTCGATAATCAATACACAACCTAAGAGTATTGTGATGTTTCTTTGCAAATAGAACTGGCGCACCCCACTGTGACGTGCTATTCTGAATGTATATTTTATCAAAAAGTTCCTGAAGTTGCTTCTCAGTTCCTTCCTCTCTGCTAGTGCCATTTGGTATGGTGTTATGGTAATTCAAGCAATTCCGAGGAGTAACTCAATACTAAACTCGATCTTTCGGTGTGGTGGTAATTCGGGTAACTCATCGGGGAAAACATCATCAAACTCATCAACCACCAGTATCACTGTGTTTCTTCCTCTTATGCTAGGTCCTTCCTATAGGTTTAGAAGAAGTGCTTAACAAGCTAAGTTTCTTCATCCTCCAAAACACGTCTTCATGAATTCACTCATCACTCGATCATCACCGCCTTGGTAGGTGATCATTGTGCCCCTATCGGTCAATAAAGTCACTTTTCTAAGGTGACAATCTATGATGGCATTCTACCAAGATAACCAATCTATTCCTAGGATTACATTATAGGTACTGATGGGATTACAATCAAATTACTTCTCAAAATCTCATCCTCAATCATTATTTTATAGGATTTACACACACTGTTTACATACACTCGCCCTAAAGGTGAGGTAATTATCAAGGGTTTATTAAATTCCTCTATGTCTAATCCCAAGGTATTTACAAATAAATTCAAAATGAGAGAATGTGTGGGACCAGTATCAAACAAGACACAAGTTAAAGATTGTGAAATAAGAATCGTACCATTAACTACTACATTACTAGCCTAAGCATCAGAACTTCCTATAGTCATAGCATGGACATGAGTAGAGCTTTTGTTTTACTCTATTGGCATTGCTAGGTCCAGGGTTTGTCAGCCGATACTGCTTTGGTGGAAGAGACTATACACTAGCTGAACTAGGTGCTCTATACTAGGGAATGTTCCTTTGGAAATTTGATGGTTGATAACCTCGTGATAGATAGAGCATTTGCTGAGAGGTAAACTAGTGAAACTATGGTCAAGGGTTTTGCTGAGGCTAAATAAAAGACTGGACTTGGGATTGACGAGTTGCACCCTCTCTAGTCTAGGATCCTTGCTAAGAATTCCGTATAGGGCAATTTCTTTTGATATGTCCTAGTTTCTAGCAGAAGTGACAATGAAAGTTATACGGATTGCTTCATCCGCTACCTAAAGAATCGCTACTTCCACTATTGGCATTACCATGCTGATTCTTTACTTGAGCTTGACGATTGTTGTTACCTCTCCTGTTGTTCCTTTGGGGCCTGCCTGAGGTTCTTGCTCTGTTCTCATAGTAAGTAGCATTGTTGCTTTCCACTAACAAATCTAACGATACCAACTCACCATAATCTCAATGTCATTGGTGCATACTCAATGTCATAGCCACTTAATTCTATTGCCTATTTAAGTAGCCGATCTGATGTGTTTGGCTTTTGGAGTGCTTGCCTCTAGGATTTTTTGTCAGGACTTCTATGGTGTGCTCCAAAAAAATAGTGTTTTAATTTTCTGGCATTTATTATTAAGGCTAGGTTCGTTATGTCGGTGAATCTAGTCTTAGTCTAATTGGCACTTGCTTGTGTAGTAGACAAGGAGTTGTACCTTGTTTTCCTCTCGAATAATGACTAAGCTAATGGCATGTTTTGAGACGGCTACATAAAGGTACAACTCTTTTCTAGGTAGTGCCTTTGAGAGGATGAGTGCTTGTCCAAGTTGGGTCTTAATTTGTTGGAAGGCCTCTTTGTATTGTAGAGTCTACTTGAACAGCTTTGCCCCCTAAGTGTATTGAAGAATGGAATAAAATTATTTGTGCACCAAAATATGAAGCAATTGAGGGCAGCTATGAATCCAGTTAGTTTATGAACATCTTTTGGGTTTTTTAGGGACTCCATATGGATAAGTGCCCGTATTTTCTTTGGATTTGCCTTGATCCCTTGTTGATTGACCATGAAGCCTAAGAACTTGCCCAAGGCCACTCCTAAGGCACACTTTTTAGTGTTGAGCTTCATATTTCACTTCCTCAGCATCTCAAAAGCTTCTTTGAGGTGGTCATGTATGTATAAGCACTATTCCTTTTAACAAGCATGCCGTCTATATACACCTTCATGTTTCAGTTGATTTATTTCTCAAACATCTTGTTAAATAGCCTTTAATAGGTGGCCCCAGAAGTTTTGAGCGTAAAAGGCCTTACCAAGTAATAATGAAGTCCTCAGTCAATGATGAAAGTGGTGTATTCTTTATCGGGGCTATACATGGGTATCTAATTGTAGCTCGAATAAGCATCTATAATGGTTATTAGCTTGTTCCCACTATGGCATCGCCTAACTAGTCAATTTGTGGTGGGGGAATCTATCTTTGGGATAATCTAGAACTTGTTGAGGTCAGTAAAGTCCACACATGTCCTCTATTTCATGTTGGGCTTCTTAACGAGGACTGAATTAACAATATAGGTTAGGTAGTTTGCTTCATGGAAGGACTTGTTCTTGATCAACTTGTCTACCTTTTCTCTTAAGGCCTTATATCTCTTGGCATTCAGGGGCCTTCTTTTTTGCCTTTTAGGTGGATAGGTTGGGTCGATGTTGAGATGGTGGCATATGATCGTGGGAGATAAGCCTACCATGTCTCCATGCAATCACATTATGGTTCTGTTTCAAAACCGCTATAATGTATCCTCACTATTGGGGAGTGAGCTTGGTGTTGGAAAAATAGTACGCAGCGGAATTTAAAAATTTTTATATCAGAGTATTTTTCAAAACACAAGTTTGACATGCTATATGCATAAATTAGCTAGATCTTGCTAATCTCAATGTGCCAAAAAGCTCCTGCAATCAGTGAAGGGAAGTAACGTTCCAGAAGGACCTCAACCAACTAGCCTTCTTTGCTATTCTCTATCCATGATCGGAGTGAGTGTAGGCTTACACGTACAGCTCTTCCACCAGGCGACTCTTCTTCCAACCAATTGAGAGAACTCAAAGCGAGTGTTCGTGATTTGTGAACAAGAGCTCTCAAGGAATTTTAGAATCTCACTAGTAGAGTTTCACTCTTAATCTCTCAATTAATCTAAATAATTATGAAACTCACTCCCTTTTTATAGAGGTTGGGCCCAAGAGTCAGCCCTTATCAAATAATGCCTCAAAATTTGAATCAGAATCAAATTCGGATCAATATCTGCTGAAATCCGCGTGAAAACATATGATCTTTTTATTGCGCGGTTGGCATGCCAAACTTGCCTCATCGGCAAGCCGAACTATGGATAAAAATCTTAGCGAATCTTTTATTTTTCACCCGAGATTCTATAAGATAAATTCTTAGTTTTAATTCAAATAACCCAATAGAAAAGTTATCTAATTAAAAAAACTTTATCTAGATAATCTCTAGCAAAATAAATGAATTCTTGATAATTCAACAAGTTTATCTTGAATTAGCTCAAAATTAATCCAACCAATAAACAGACATGAATTATCTGATCCTGATAATTCAACAAGTTTATCTTGAATCAATTTTGTCACAAAATTAATTCAACCGATAAACAAACATGAATTATTTGATTCTTTCGAATTTCAACCAATTTGATAAATCTGACATAAATCACCAAATATTGAAAAAACACGCAGTGTCGTTACAGGATTTTTGTAAGCTAGTAAAGGGGACCTAATGGACCTATATAGCTCAAGCTCCCGATAATTATGAAACCCAATATCTTAGATATACATTTCATAATTATCAACTCTAATACTACTCCATTAAAAGCTTGGAGCTGCACTCTCAAACTATATAAAATTACGAAGCCCATATAACTAAGTCTCCATGACATATCATGGCGTATCGTATCCCCATAGGATTATCCATACTGGCTTAAGGACAAGTTACGTCTTACCTTCTCGATTATTTTTATTTTACATTCCATTATCTCACCATCAAAAAACTTACCATCCAAAGATGGTATACCATTCGGTTACACCTATGTATCCAAATGGTTAGGCGCTCCAGTTTTTCAATTACAGGATAACGTATATAAGATGATATCACTACTTCTAAAGAGGAGTTATGGATTCCATATCTATAAATAACAGTCTACGCTATCAAAAGTCATGCCTCCAATGTACCAGCATGCGTATCAATATTAAAATATAGGTGTCACCCTTTGGTACATCAAAAGACACAAGTCAAGACAACGAGACAACTATTCATCTCAAGATTAAGACACAATACAAATGATTGTCTAAAGTGAATCGTTTTGTCAAGACAGAATTATTAATCCAAATCAATTCACTTTGTGTCCTGATCCAACACATCGTCACCTATGACAATGTGTCAATGTTTCTATTCGCGGAGTCCACCTCTGATGTCCAAGATAAAATATCTCTCAATAGGGATATAGACAACATAACAATCTTTACATGAATAAAGCATCCAACTTTATTCCCTCGATTGCAGATCTTATGATTTAGACTGTCACCTTAAGAATCGTGTCTTGTGCATAATCTATTAATCATATGCCCTATTCTTAAAGGTTTTGACCGACAGTCTCAGACTATTATTTGCTTAACATACATTCAACAAATATGAAGGTAAAGAGGACAAGATTTAGTATATAAATAATAAATAAATTTTTATTGATAAAAATATCTCCAAAAACATATTACATTTTTACTCCTTAGGGCATACATGTCTAACAATCTCCTACTTGCACTAAGTTAGTAAATATGATAAATCTCGTATTTTCATAGCTTCCATATGTCTCTCGAAGACTCTCCCAATGCGTATCTTCGTGAATGGATCAACTAAATTGTCCTTTGATGCAATTTTGCACACAGTGGCATGCCTGCCTTTGACGAAGTCCTTCATCACATGATAGTTTTGATCAATATGCTTACTCTTCTTATGAAATCTTGGTTCTTTAGCATTAGTTACCACTCACTGTTATCATAGTATAGTTATACCATCTTATCCATACCAAGAACTACCTCAAGATCTCCAAGGAACTTGCGGAGCCACATTGCTTCTTTCGAAGCATCCCTAGCTGTCACATACTCGGCCTCCATCGTTGAATTTGAAGAGCAATCTTGCTTCACACTTCTCCAACTGATGGCATCGCTGCCAGAGTAAACACAAAACCCATAGTCGATCTCCTAGAATCCAGACAGGATTGAAAATCTGAGTCAGTATATCCTAGAAGAGTTAAGTCCTCACTCAAATAT
Organism: Artocarpus hirsutus; assembly: GCA_946598075.1. Taxonomy (NCBI): domain Eukaryota; kingdom Viridiplantae; phylum Streptophyta; class Magnoliopsida; order Rosales; family Moraceae; genus Artocarpus; species Artocarpus hirsutus. Next base: position 6,418 of record CAMOHE010047923.1, read on the forward strand.
ACAAGCATATACCCTTGAGTCCTTCTTAGGTACTTGAAAATATGCTTAACTATAACTCAATGGTCCGGTCCTAGATCTGCCAAAAATTGACTTACAATTTCGATCGCATAACAAATATCCGGTCATGTACAAAGCATGGCATACATGAGACTACCTACTGCTGAAGCATAAGGCACCTTCTTCATGTATTCTCTTTTTTCCTCAGACTTTGGAGAGCCTTTCTTAGAAAGAGTAATTCCATGCCTAGATGGTTGCCCACCTTTCTTGGAATCTTGCATTGCAAACCTCATGAGAATTTTATTTATGTAGTTGGCTTGTGACAAAGCTATCATTTTGTTCTTCCTATCCCAAAAAATCTGGATACCGAGAACAAAATTACCCTCACCCAAGTCCTTCATGTCAAACTACTTGGTTAACTAAAATTTGACCGATAACAACGCCCCAATGTCAATGCCACTTAGCAGAATGTCATCTATATAGAGCAGCAGAAAGACCACATTCTCATCCTTAATGTGTTTGTAAACACATAGCTCGTCCACATTTTGTGAGAACCCATAAGTCTTAATCACCTGATCAAATCTTATGTTCCAAGAACAGGAAGCCTGCTTATGTCCATAGATTGACTCTAGCAGCTTGCAAACCTTACTTTCTTCCTTGACCTTGAACCTGTCTGGTTGTTCCATATAAATGGACTCATCAAGATAGCCATTTAAAAAGCCATCTTGACATTCATCTGTCAAATCTTATAGTCGAGAGCAACAATTATAGACAAGAGAATCCAGATGGACTTAAGCATGGCTATAGGTAAAAAGGTTTCCTCGTAATTGATTCCTTCCTTTTGTGTATAACCCTTAGCTACCAGTCTAGCCTTAAAGGTTTTAACCGTTCCATGCACTCCTCATTTCCTCTTGTAGATCCACTTACACCCTATGAGTTTTACCCCTTTGAGAAGATCCACAAGCTCCTAGACCTAATTAGCCTCCATAAACTTCATCTCTGTGTTCATGGTCTCTGTCTAAAGTTTTGAATCAACATCCTCCATAGCCTCTACGTAAGTATAAAGATCCCTGTCATGTTCATCCAGTTCGGCCAATAAGACCTCCCCATTGAACATATACCTTTTAGGTTGACGCCCAATCCTCCCACTATGCCGAAGCCCCTTAGGTTGTTGTTCGGGTTCGTTTGGTTTTTCTACACTGATCGAAACGGTTTCATTTAGAACCTCCGGAGTGATTGGATCACTCCTTAACTCCTCAAGCACCACTTTGCTTCGAGGCTTAAAGTCGTCTATGTAACTCTCCTCAAGGAAAGTTGCATTAGTTGAAACCATGACTTTATTTTCCTTTGAGTTATAGAAATAAGCCTCTTTAGTCCCTTTTGGATATCCTACAAACACACAAACTTCCAAATGTGCTTCCAACTTATTCGCATCCTTAAATAGGACATGAGACAGACATCCCCATATGCGAATATGGTTTAAGGATGTCTTCCTGCCCGTTCATAACTCGGGAAGAGTTTTAGGGACCAATTTTGAAGGCATATTGTTTAAAAGATAACATGTGGTTTGTATTGCATATCCCCAAAAAGACTAAGGTAATGATGAATAACTCATCATGAACCTAACCATGTCCAATAAAGTCCTATTTCTTTTCTCTGTTACACCATTCTACTACGGAGTGCTCGGCGAAGTCAAATGGGATAAAATCCCATTCTCCAATAAGTGTCCCCAGAACTCATCAGAAATGTACTCACCACCTTGTTCGGATCGAAGTGCCTTTATAGGTCTACCTAATTGTTTTTCCACTTTAGCCTAAAACTCCTTGAACTTGTCATAAGTTTCGCTCTTGTGATGCATTAGGTACACATATCCATATCTTGAGTGATCGTCAATAAAAGTGACGAAGTACTCATACCCTTCTCATGCCTCGATGTTTATCGGTCCGTAAACATCACTATGCACAAGTTTGAGAACCACTTCAGCCCTATTACCCTTAGACCTGAATGGTCTTTTGGTCATTTTACCCTCATAACAAGATTCACATTGAGGTATAGATTCCACCTTTAAGTAACTTAAAGGTCCATCCCTTACCAACTTTTGAATCCTATTTAGGTTAATATGACCAAGGCGCAAATGCCAAAGATAAGTCTTATTAGAGTGAGAAGTTTTAAGTTTTTTAGAGTTATTATCATTCATTTCAGTATTAAGCAGTAAGTCCATTTTAGGATTGATAAAATATAGATTATTTTGCATCCATCTAGAATAGATAAAAGACTTGTTTTTATAAATCACCACTTTATTATTAAAAGAAACAAAATAGGAGTCTTTAAACAAACAAGCTACAAAAATTAAATTCCTTTTAAATTTAGGAACGTAAAAACAATCTTGCAAAATTAAATTCCTATAATTATCAAAATAAAGATGGACATCTCCCGCTACTTCTGCTAAAACCAAGGATTCATCGCCCATCCGAAGTGTGAAGTCTTCATGAAGCAGACTTCTCGTTTCTTTTAACCCCTGCAGAGAAACACAAATATGATTAGTTGCACTGGAACCTATGACCCAAATGTCACTGGTTTCCTCGACCAAACAAGTTTCTAAATACAGAAAATCACACCTACGTCCTTTGGAAAGGAAGTCCTTGCAATGCTTCTTTATGTGCCCGACCTTCCCAAAGAAGAAGCACTAAAGCTTCTTCGGGTTCTTCTTTTTCTTCTTCTTGCTCTTGTTGCTAGCAGGAACAGAAGACTTCCCATTGTTAGCCCATTGTTTCTTTCCATTCCCAAGGTTAGGGTTGGAACCAGAAGCAACCGCTAAGTTGGCCTCTCCACTGGCAGGAGATTTCCTGATCAGCAGTTCGAACTCCTGTAACTGTTTCATCAACTCTGTTAAGGTCATATCCTGCCTATTGCTCAAATTAAATGTAGCTCTAAATAGAATATATTCCTTTGACAGAGTCTCAAAGACCAAAGTCATCTGAGTTTCAGCATCGATGTCGGCTCTATTGGTTTGTACCTCAACAAGGTAACCCATGACTAACATCATGTGCTCCTTTACAAATGTCCCCAGTTTTTGCTTATAGTTTAAGAGTTTTCGAAGTGCCTCTTGCCGTTTTGTTAGGGCCTGGCCTCCAAACATGTCTTCTAGATTATCCAAGATCTGCTTAGCAGTCTCATAATCCTCACATTGAGCCTGCAGCATGTTATTCATGCTAACCATAACATAACAGTGGGCCTGATCATTTGCATCTTTCCAGCGATCATACGCTTGGAATTGCTCAATGGTGGAATCTCCCGTACGCTCGGAAGGACAAGGGGTTGTCAGCACAAATTTCAGTTTCTCAAAGGAGAGGACGATATCCAAGTTCCATTTCCAATCATTATAATTCTTTCTGGTTAATTGATTTTTGTCAAGTATCGAAGAAAACGCCTTTTTAGACATTTTTAATCCACAATAAAGAATCATATACCAAACATAAGCAAACATATCATAATAATTTAGTAAGATAACGCAATCATGTAAAAATATACAAATATGTTTATGTGTCAAAACCTTGAAAATATCACAACCTTATAATGATAATTCCTAACTTAGAATTCAACAAGCTCCTAGGGAAGTCATGTCAAATTCAATCAGGAACACGGATCCTCTCCTGAGTAATATATGCCATCGAGGACCCGTATGATCCAGCATATATTAATAATTGTTTCTTTGGCTATTAATTTTATTAATAGAGCTCCTAGGGAAGGTTAATAGTAAAATTAACATGAGTGTATAACCATCGTTTTAATATTTTATCCATGATTTATAATCACCACCTAGGGATGTGCAACCATAAATCATGCTAAAATACCTTATCCTCTCAGAGATCCAATCTGGCACATGATAGAAATCACTTCTTAGGAGTTGAGACCACCATGTTCTTCCTATGGACTAACGATGGAGGCCTTAGGTCCTCTCTTCGAAAACCTTCTCCCACTCAATCTTTTGAAATCAAGGTTTTATTTTAAAAACATGCTTGAACAAATTTTAATTGAGCGGCACTCCCTATTCTATATTGCATGTTATCAATATACATGGCAAATCATATTATAATATAGACAAGCAAAGCAATCAAGCAAAGCTTCATGCAAAATAATAATAAATAACCGTAATATTATGGTTCCACCCTAGAGAATAGAAAACAAAGATTACAAGAGAATAATCGAAACATATTATCAATTCTTCATCCTTGAATCTCCAAGCTGTATCCTTCTTCATGTAATGCCTATCCACAAGTCTTCAATCCCATATGAATTGAATACTTCAAATTTCCGGTCATATCTAAATTTAATCTTTCTTAGAATTGTCCCAAAAATAAAATTAAAACTACACGAAAAAATGCACCTTTTTTGGAAAAATTTCTAGCTTTCTGCCGGCAAGCTGATCTGTGTGATCGACCGATCGGTCATGACCCACCGGCCTGTCGATCTTTTCAGGTCGGCCTGCCGGTCATGATAGTTCGGCCTACCAAATTGGTAAGTTTGGCCTGCCACTAGAGCCACCTAATTTCTACGCCATTGACGGCCTACCAAGCCTCATGTTCGGCCTACCGTTTTGCGACCATCAGCCTGCTGAATTGGAGGGTTTGATATGCCGATCGAGCAAAAACCACCCTTTTTAGAAAATATAGTTTGTAATGCAATTTATCAATTTTATTTTCAACAATTCAAAAAATATAAAATTAGAGACTCAGGAAATACCTAGGAGCGCCATCATCCATCTTCTAGATCCGCCTTCTAGATCCGTCTTCTCTGAATGATTATTTAATTATAAAATTCTTACAAAATTTAAAATTAAATAATAATTCCTAGACGGAGATGATAGTCCACTATCTAATTACATGAAAAACCTAAATACATATTCCAACATCTAAGGAACCATAACCGGTATTAATTAATTAATTAATAATTAAATAATAATTTAATCAACCATAATTAATTAATAAATATTCACCATGTAATCCATGACAACATAAAAACATATAGAAACCCTAGAGTGCTAACTCTCTATAAAATTAAATTTAAGCATAGAAGAGATTAAGATCACATAATTTACCCATATAGCATGATCACAAACTCATAAATTTATGTATATACGATGGCTCTGATACTAATTGTTAGAAAAATGGTACACAGTAGAATTTTAAAATTTTTTATATTAGAGTATTTTCTAGAACACAAGTTTCACATGCTATAAGCATAAATTAACTAGATCTTACTAACCTCTATGTGCCGAAAAGCTCCTACAATCAGGGAAGAGAAGTAACGTTTTAGAAGGACCTCAACCAACTGGCCTTTTTTGCTATTCTTTATCCACGATCGAAGTGAGTATGGGCTCACACGTACAACTTTTCCACCAGGCGACTCTCCTTCCAACCAATTGAGAGAACCCAAAGCTAGCGTTCGTGATTTGTGAACAAGAGCTCTCAAGGAGTTTTAGAATCTCACTAGCAGAGTTTCACTTTTAATCTCTTAATTCATCTAAATAATAATGAGACTCACTCTTTTTTTATAGAGTTTGGGCCTAGGAGTCAGTCCTTGTTAGATAATGCCTTTAAAAATTATTTAATGAAATTCATGTGAAAATGCATGATCTTTTTATCACGCGGTCGACATGCTGATCTGTCTAACTAGCATGTCGAACTTGCCCCATCAGTAAGCCAAACCTGAGGATCGGCATGCCAAACTGTCGATAAAAATCTCAACGAATCTTTTTTTTTTTCACCCGAGATTCTATAGGATAAAGTCTCACCTTTAATTCAAATAACCAAATAGAAAAGTTATCAAATTAAAACAACTTTATCTAGATAATCTCTAGAAAAATAAATGAATTCCTGATAATTCAACAAGTTTATTTGAAATTAATTCAAAATTAATCCAACCGATAAACAGACATGAATTATCTAATCCCGATAATTCAACAAGTATATCTCGAATCAATTTTGCCACAAAATTAATTCAACTGATAAATAGACATGAATTATTTGATTCTTTCGAATTGCAGTCAATTTGATAAATCTGACATAAGTCACCAATTATTGAAAAAACACGCAATATCGTTACAGGATTTTGATGAGCTAGCAAAGGGGACTTGATAGACCTATATAGTTCAAGCTCTTGATAATTATGAAACCTAATATCCTAGATATATATTTATAATTATCAACTCCAACGCTACTCCATTAAAAGCTTGGAGTTGCACTCTTGAACTATATAGAATTACGAAGCTTGTATAGCTAAGTCTCCATGACATATCATAGTGTATCGTATCTCCATAGGATTATCAATAACCAGCTCAAGGACAAGTTCTATCTTACGTTCCTAATTATTTTTATCTTACATTCTATTATCTCACCGTTGGAAGACTTACCATCCAAAGACGGTATACCATTCGGTTACACCTATGTATCCACTCGGTTGAGCGCTCCAGTTTTTTAATTACAAGATAATGCATATAAGAGGATATCACTACTCCTAAAGAGGAGCTATGGATTCCATATCTATGAATAACCAGTCTACGCTACCAAGAGTCATGGTTCCAACATACCAACATATGTACCACTATTAAAATGTAGGTGTCACCGTTTGATACATCAAAAGACACAAGTCAAGACAATAGGGCCACTATTCATCTCAAGATTAAGATATAATACAAATAATTGTCTAAAGTGAATCGATTTGCCAAGACAAAATTATTAATCTAAATTAATTCACTTTATGTTTCGATCCAACACATCGTCACCTATCACAATATGCCAATGTTTCTATTCGTGGAGTCCACCTTCGATGGCCAAGACAAACCATCTCCCAATAGGGATATAGACAACATAACAATCTTCACATGAATAAAGCGCCCAAATTTATTCCCTCGATTACGAATCTTATAATTTAGACCGTCACCTTAAGAATCGTGTCTTGCGCATAATCTGTCCATCATAACCCTAATTCTTAAAGGTTTAGACTGACAGTCTCAAACTATTGTTTATTGAACAAACATTCAACATATATGAACGCAAAGAGGACAAGATTTGGTATATAAATAATGAATGAGTTCTTTATTGATAAAAATGTCTCCAAAAACATATTACATTTTTACTCTTTAGGGCATACATGTCTAACACTTGGTTCCTATCTTCAACGTCTTGCTTAGGTCTTCATCATTCACCATTACTTCTTCCAAGTCCTCTATTGGTTTTACTATTATGATCTCAGTGTCTAGCCTGGGGTCTAAATCAAATCATCTCAATTGGGGGTATGACCTACTGCAATCATAATGCTCTCGAGGAACTCGATGTCTCTTATCGAGTCTGAGTATGTAGTTTAGGCATCATATTGATTTCCCTTCATCTTGCCGACTCCATCCTTGGTTAGTAATTTGACCATTTAATGGTAGATGGATGAGACTGCTTTGATCGCCTAGAGAGTTGGTCTCCCAAACATAGCATAATATTGAGTTCCTCCCTTAACAACTATAAAATTTGGCAGTATAGCTAAAAGTGTTTGGTCAGGTATAGATAGTAATGGGAAGCATGATCATACCTTAACGAATAGTGTTGCTCCACAAAACCATATAATGTTTGAGAGTATGAGGTCAACTGAGCCCTTGGGATGTGCATCTTCTCAAGAGTAATTGTGCACAAGATATCAGTCAAGCTCCTAATATCTATAAAGAACCTATGCACCTCATGGTTCCTAATCATGCTTGAGACAACGAGTGCATCGTTGTATGGGAAGTGGACACCTAGAGCGTCGTCTTTAGAAAAAGTAAGTTCATAGTTCGCTATCTTTTTTGTGGAAGGGGCAGCCCTTATCTTATTGGGCATAACTTTTCCATGGTTGTCTTATACTTCCACCTAGGTAAGGTCCACCATGAATTGTTGTAATAACCTTTACAGGATATTGATTGTTTCCTTCTTTAGGCGCTTGTTGGTTCTGATATGCCAGACACTACCTAGTCAGTTCTCTTTTAAGTATTCCTATAGGTATCCTTTCCTAATAAGGTCCTTGATCACATTGTTTAGGTCGATGCACTCAGAAGTATTATGTATAACTTCACCATAGAACCTACAATGCTTGTTTTGGTTCCTTTTTATTGGGTCCTTTCTTAGTGGTAATGGCCTTCTTAGCAAATTTTGACCCTTGACCTAATTCTAGAACTCTTATATGTTTTTGTTCACGTTGGTATATGTATCGTATCTTTGGAACAGACACCATTGTCTTTTGTTATCCTGTGTAGCTTATGGTTGAGGTGCCGATGTAGGAGTAGGCATCAATGATGGAAGAGCAAGCGTAAGTGATGGAGCAAGTGCTGTTGGTGGCAAATAATTGTTAGTATTTTGGGCATTATTGTTCTAATTGCCACTGTTTTGGTTCTTCCTCTTCTTATTGTTTCTTTCGTTTTTCTGGTTTGAGATCAGATGGGTGGACTATTCAACTACTAGGTTAGCATATGAAGTAATGACAAGATGTTGGACGGCCGGATTGTAGTAAGGTATGCTTGCCGTAGTTGATCGCCAAGCTACCTTTTGGTATTTATGTACTTCTAGGCTCGACTTAAGACTCTCCTTGGGTAAACGAGGGCTTATTGTCCAAAGAAAACTTGAACGAACCCTATTGTAGTCCTCCCAACATCGAGATAAATACAACATCTTTTGAACTTTGTTCTATTAACACCATCTCACCAGTGTAATGGTCGATGAATCCTTATTAGGACATGGTTGACCCTTGCATCACGGTTATAGCCTCTCACGAGGAGTCAGTTATAGCCATCTTCCCATAAATTGTGTGACAAAGGCCTTGTACAAGTCGTGTCATCAAGTAATTGATCTCGGTATTAATTTTCTGAACCATTACCAAGCTGGTCCATTAAGATTTGCATCAAAAGCACAATATTTGATGACATTTGAGGCCCTGTGTAGGCTTCTATGAGAATAATAGAGTTGTGCATGAGCATCAGGGTCTCTCTTGCCTTCGAAAAGAGGAATGTTTGGGCCTTCAGTTTTAGTGGCAGAGCTTCAACCATGACCTCTTTAGTAAAAGGATGTCCATAGTTGTTTTCAAAATCTAGGGTCTCATATTCTTGCCTTGCTTCCCATGGGTTCATTCGTTCTACCAGCCGGAGATGCTCTTGGAGACTAACGATTAATCTTTGAGAATCTTGAGTACCTTGTGCTTGGTGCACCTAAATCATGTTTCTTATATCACCACCCTATCAGGCCCTACCTACCTGTTGTTGATTTAGTTGGACACGACACTCTGTGTTGGCCTGAATGGTGGAAAGCCATCTCAGCCTTGATTGTTAAAGGTTCCTCCTCCTTGCGCAATAGCATGCCTCCTTTGAACCATCCTTTGTCTACTTTCTTGAGAACCTAAGATGCGAGCCCTTTAAGATTGGATGCCTTTAGAGTCTTCAGTTCCTTTTGCAAAGTCATCAACATTACCTTGGGTCGGTGGGGGATTGTTGTGATGACCCGTCTTTTTAGGCAGTCACTTTACGTTCATAAACATCGTTCTTAAACAATAATCTTACTTACTTAGTAAGAAAAATACTGAATTAATTTTTTTTTCTTTAAACATTCTTTAAAACGTACTTAAAAACTGTTGCCACCTCTGTCGCCATTTAAGTTGAGACCTCGCTCAACACTTGCCTTTAAAATCATTTCAAATCGTTTCTTAAAACTTAATAAGAAGCATTTACTAAAACATAGCTTAAAACTTAACTTTATAATGATATAAAACATTTCATACAACGTATCTTAAAACCTTTGAAAACATTTCTTAAAACTCTGATTTTCTTAAAACTTTGAAAACACTATATTAAATAGTGTAAAATATTTCTTTTGAACAATGAAAACTTACTGTGGTGGTATCCATAACCAAATATTCGCATCTGCCCTCCGCAGTACCCAGCTCTTCTAACGGGTCCTACTAGACACCCATAAAACTACCTACAGTATGAAGAAACTTTTTATGAGCTTACGCTCAGTAAGTTCAAACAAAATCTCACAAATCATTAAACATGCTTTAAAAAAAATACTTTTCTCATAAAAACCTTTCTCTTAAAACATTTTTCATAAACGTTTTTCATAAACATTTTTCGTAAAACATTTCTAAAACGTTTTTCATAAACATTTTCATAAAGCATTTCTGTAACGTTTTTCATAAACGCTTTTCATAAAATATTTTACATAAAACAATCCTCAGATTGCTCTTCATAAACATCATTTATGTTTTTATAAATACTTAATATAAAACATTCCTCAGAATATTTTCCATAGCATATAAATGTTTCATAAAAAGGAAAACAAGAAAAATCAAAATGCATGTTTCTATTTATGCTCAATTATGAACTTCAATTATGAGCATCTTATGAACATTCTTTTCTTACTTTAATTTTCTATCTTCGTTCCTTAACTTTCCTTATCTTACTTTAACTTTCTATCTTTGTTCCTTAACTTTCTTTATCTTATTTTAGTATTCGTATCAGCATCATTAATCATGAGATTATAAACATGATGCTTCCCTTGCTGAAGACTTGAGACCTTCGAACATCGAGGTCATGTACCTCAAATTTAGGAGGTCAAACTTTTACTTTACTTTTATTACCTCACAACAAGGAGGCTAGTACGACACTTTCTTTTAATCTTTGCATTACCCTCTTATTAAATTTAGTGAGCATGTCAAATGCAATCACATCATATGCAAACACACTTGCAAAGCATAGCTTGTACTGTAAAATCTATTGCATAACAAATGCAACTTATTGCATAACACATGCAATATAAAACGCAAACACATTTTGCAAATCATAACTTATATTCTAAAACATATTGCAAAACAAATGCAACTTATTGCATAAGAAATGCAACATAAAACGCAAACACATTTTGCAAATCATAACTTATATTCTGGAACATATTGCATGACAAATGCAATTTATTGTATAACAAATGCATCATAAAACTTATAACTTAAATTATAAAACATTATGCATTATCAAAATGCAAAATATACTTTAAATACTTTGAAAATCATAACTTGAACTTTTAAAAACATTATACATATCAATATGCAAATAGACTTTAAACATAACAGTTGCAATTTCATTGCAAATCTTGCTTTGAGTCTTTAAAAACTTTTTGCATAATAAATGCAAACATACTTTAAAAAAAAACAACTTGTATAACAATTGCAAACACATTTGCAAATATATATATATAAACATTTGAAAATTATTTACTTCATGTTGTAGGTGAGCCTAAACTTACCCAGACTATGCTCTAGCATTCTCTATTCTGTTCCTTTTCCTTCCATTAGTCGGCTTCTGTGTCTGGATCATACGACACCTGACTAATTAGTTAACTTTCTTTTTATCAATCTACTTGATTGATAATAAAACATAAACATTAATTATTCTTTCCTTTTAACTTGACTTGTGTACTATCTGTTTACCTTTGTCTTTACTAAACCTTATAAACCATCGGTTTACCTTTCATTCTCTTAGCCTTGTAACCCACTGGAATTATTTTTCCTTTATTTAAACGTCCCTTATTAAATTTTTAGTCTCATTGGCGATTTCATTACTTAATGTATTACTGAACATTTTCCATCTAAGGACATTATGCTAATTTGGAGTATTCGACTCCGCTTTGGCTGTTTCCTTAATAATGACGATTTTACCTTTAACGGGTTTTTCATCCATTTCTTAACTTAATAAAACTCATTACTTAACTTTAACATTTCATTACCTACATAATACAAAAAATTTGCACCAAGGAATGTTTCCCAACATCGGGCGTTTCGGGTCTGTTTTGGCCATTTTTCATAAAATGACAATTTTGTCCTTAATCTCATTTTCTTTCATTCATTCCTTGCCTAACTTTAAATCCTTTAAAACTTAGCATCTATAATACTTATGGCCTACAGCAGTATAGGAAACCAACGTTCTCTAGTAAAAACCCAGTTTTCACACAATTTCATGGTTTTGGCCCAAAATATAAAAATATTTACATTTTTGCCCTCGGAACCAAAAATAATCTTTTGAAACCATTAGTCCCTATTTTTCATGAAAAACATTTTTGCTCAAAGTATCATATTCAACATCCTTTGGAAAAATGACATTTTTGCCCTTTAAAATTTTTTTCCAATTTTAACAAATTCTTGTAAACTTAAAATCTCAAAAACGGTTGAGATTTTTGATGAACTATCTGCGAAACCTAATAGTTTGTCAAGATCTACAACTTTTACGTTTTAAGTTTTTCAAAATTCCCACTATACAGGAGTGTTTTTCGGCATTTTTCAATTCTGCCAAGGAGAAACTTTTTCTTTCAATTTAGTCATTGAGGCATTTTTATAAAAATCCATTTTTAATCAACATCTCTACCCTTGCAAGGGCAGTTCCAACTCTTGTTTCAATCATTTTCATGCCAAATCATCATTTTTGCAAAATTAGTACTAAAATTACAAAAATAATACTTTTTGCAAAAACTAACATTTTCAACAATTCAACCCTAAATTTCACAACATCAACATACCATAAATCATATTTCTATGGGATTTAATCAAAGCTTTGCTTGAAAACCCACATGGTTTTTGAAATAACAAAAATCAAAACAAAATCACTAAACTTTAAATTTAAAGAATCAAATCTTACCCAAATAACACTTTGTGCTTCTAACCCTCCAAGAGCTCCTTTAAAACCTTTTTCCTAAGCATTTCTCACACAAAAATGCTTTGAATTAACTTTCCTTCCTTAAACCAAGAAAAACCATAAGAAACCTTGATAAAAAGTTAAGGTTTTTACCTTAAAACTTGATAAAATCCTTTGAACTTTCCCTCTTGAACTTAATTGGGGCTATTTTTGCTAAGATGTGAAGTTGAAAAATTCTTGGAGAGGTCCATCAATGGTGGCCGTGAATTTTGGAGAAGGAAGAAGAAAAATTTTGGCTAAACTTGCTTTAAATGCTTCCTTATCCTTTTAGGTGACTTATCAAGTAACCAATTGGGTTATTAGGTGTCTCAAGGGGATTGGGCCACCTTTCATGGCTTGGTGGCCCAATAAAATTCAATTGGGTGTCCACTTTGAGGGTCCCAACATTTACATTGTGTAATTTTTCATCACACAGTATTTTTCTTATATTGTCGTAGTAAAATCAGTGCAAAAACATATTCCTAAACTGTATAAAATATTTTACTTGCCTCTGGTTATTTTTTTGAAGGCCAAACATAACATTTCTTATTCATCCATATTCTCCAAATTGTATTATTCTTATACTGCTTTAATCTAACCCAATTTCTATACTATATGACCTTAAACAGTCTAATTCTTACACTGCATTACTCTAATACTGTACAATTTTTCTTGTTATTATACAGTATTTTTCTTTAAGCTGTATTTTTTGTCTTAATATAATCCTTAACTTAATGCATTTTTAATGTAGTAAAAATGCTCGAGTGGTTCAATTGTTGTCCTCTAGCTATGGCAAGTTATTTAGGCAGTTCTTGATGCTACATTAGGTTGTTGTAATTTTGTGTCAGGGTATTGATCTAAGCCTACGTGGCAGCGTTCGGGTCTTGTTGGACACCATCCTACTATGGATCTAGCTATGGAGAAAGGGGAGCAGGCAAAGCAGGAGGAGAAGGTGAAGCCAATGGAGCAAGCGGTGGTAGAGATGGAGCATTATTGCTGCTATTTTGATTTTGATTCGACGACTCGTTGCGTGTTCTTGCCATTATATCATAGAGAAAATTTTTCAAGAATAACTAAGAGGATTATTGGACTCTCCTTCTAGCTCTAATTGTTGACGGGCAAAATTTTTCTAATAAAGATCTCTCTAAGTTCCTCACCGAGCAGAGCTCTCACAAGAAAAGTAAACAAACAGCAAGGAAATTAATATGAACATAGAGATTTTTATAGTAGTTCACCTTAACTGAAGGCTATATCTATTGGGTTTTCTTAAGGATGGGGTATTTCACTATGAAAAAATTGATTACAAAGCTAAAACTAAGGCTTGTATGAAAAATTGGACTTAGGTTGCTCTCTAAAGCTGGCCTTTATTTATAGTTTACCTCAATAGTCGTATTCCAATCATTTAGCTATAGTTTAAATTTAAATATGAGATAATCTCCTATTTGGCTTGATAGACTATAAAACAGTGTTCTATGCACACAAAACATTTCAAACATTCCTCTTTAGAAGTATATAACAAAAAATAATTGCTATAAAAGTAAATATACATGAAAAGTAAAGAACAAAACGATTTGGTTATTTAACGTAGCCAAAAAACCTTATGAGAACAACAATAAGTGCTAATCACAATAAATAAAAGAAAGATCTTACTGATACTAAATTAGAGTTATAAAGATTAGTATTATATAAAATCCTAGATTTTACATTAATGTTAAAGCCACGATATCTCCTTCATGACTCGCCGTCAGACTAGTCATACTCCAAGTTATCAATACTCGCCTTTCGTCTAGCTAACATACTCTGAGGTGCAACCTATAAATAGCTCCTTCTTGGACCTTCATTGGATTGAACAACTACCTAAAGATGGCAAGATCAGTTGAATTATACATCTTTTGTTTCGGTTAGACGTGAAATTATTGCTAGGCTAACCAGCACTTCATCAACTTGTGCGTACCTGATTGGAAAAAACATATACCATCAACATGACCAAATTAATTTTGAGAAAAAATTGTCAATATAAAAATATATACTCACTATTGATAATATATTCTTTTTCTATCCTACCATGGAATCCCTCCCTACTTTGGATGGACGAATTTGTCGAGGTCCTCGAATAAGATAACTATTGATACTTATTAATGAATATTCGACATATTAACAAATGTATAAAGATACGTATATATAAGATGCACAAACACATACAAACTTTATTCCATTCTTAATCTCTGTTGAGTGTTCATAATCTTAATTATGACTAGCCTTTTGATGGATAAATTAATATATAGGCGATAACCTAGCTAGGTTGGCTTCTGATGCTGAAAAGAGTTTGAGATTCATGGAAACTATTTTATTAGGGTATTTGGGAGAGTAGTTTAAACCATCAGTTTAGATTTAAAACTATAGCAGGTGAAACCTTTACATTATAGTTTTTTACGTATGTAAGGGTTTTACACTGTTTACAATTCAAACCACTTGTTTGAACTACTCTTCCAAGCACCTTCAAAAGATACCTTTGATTACTACAAAACTCACTTAGTTTTTCTTTTTTTTAAAAAGCTTAATTAAGCAGTAAATTATTTCCCACTAAATGTTAGTGGGAATTATAATTAAGCTGCTTTTTACGAATCGAATATTCTAAAAAAGTGTATCAATTCAAGATACATGGATCTTTTGCTGAGGTTATGATCGCTTATGTCATTTTCTTGGTCAAGACTTAAAATCACTTTAGTGTTTGATATTATCTTAATTTGAAAAATCTAACTTCAGTCACATAATTAATGCTAATATATGGGCAATTTATCCCTCTTCTTTTCCCCAAAGTTTGATTATCAAGTGTTAGAACAATTCTATTTAACACTATAGGGTTATAAAACCGTTACTAATAAAATAGTAGGTCTCAACTTAAAAAGTACCCTCCTGATTTTTATTTATTTATTTTATGAAAATACTAGCTAGTGAAGGTGCTATCACATTAGGAGATTTTAAACAATTCTTTACAAAATTGACACAAACATTTGTTGGGAGTTAGCACTGAGCCAGTGGACATTATGATGCCCATTTTCTCAACCTTTTCTCAAGTTACGGAAAGTACGATTTATTTTTTTCCCCTCAACTTTAATTAAGACAAATCCATTTCAAGTGTTTGAATAGAAGAACCACAAGACTAACAAAATTAACCAACATGCCACTACAAAATTAATTGGAAATCAATTTGGAAATAATGCACAAAAAACATATTTGAAAATCACTTTGTCCCTTTAAAATTTGTCACATTATTTGGATGTTCTCGTTCTTGATGGTATTTGATGGTTAGCATGAAGATGGCTTCTCTCAAACAAATAAAGGAGTTATTGGATGTCCACTCATCCACCATTTCTAGCTAGTTGGCAGGCCTATAACGAGGTATTTATACCTTTATTTATTATGATGTCTCTTTTACGTTTATTTATTTCCTTTTTGACTTATTATTTTTGATCTGATTACTCAAATATCAAGGTTTGCAACATTAAAATAATTGATATTGTTGTTGAGCATGCTAGCTACATGCAAAAAAAAAAAAAAAAGAGCAGGACGCGGCCATTTTTAACAATGGTTCTTTGAAAACTGATATTAAATATACGTAAAAACACAGACTGAGGGGCTCAAGCACAGAGCTTTTTAGATTTTGCTATTTTTCCAGTCGCTTTTTGTGGTGCACTGTTGTTTACCGACGCTCAATTAGTTCAACTAGGCACCACAAGAAATAATTCTCAAATTGTCATGATCCAGAACTCTAATAGCTTGTTAATGGCTTTCTTCTCTTTGTTTCTTGTGTAATGATTTTTGGCTGATTATCCATATGCAATCAAAAAAAGTAGAGAATCAAATCATATAAAATGGGAAAATGTTTACCATATTCTGAAGCAAGAAAATTAGACGGATAATTAGAAAGGTGTTAAAATGTAACTCTTGCACTCTCTGAAATGCCTTTAATATATAACAAGTGTTCAAAAAGGATGCCTCATTGGAGGGTGATGTGGTTATAGCGTCGGATTCACGTACCTCTAAATGCATTTGCTCTTTTCATTGCACTTCCACCTCTCATTGTTCTCTCTCTAATAATATTCTACTTACGTAAGTCTCTTTCTCACTCTCTCTCATAACATACAAGATTATCAAAGCAAGAGAAGTCTTATAGCCCGCCGGTTTGGAAAAATAGTTGAAATCATCAGTTATAACTGTAAATAGCGTAAAGCTCTCACATATTACAGTAAAAAGAAAAAAATTGTTACAGCATATATACAATTCTGAAACCAAAATTGCTAGTTGTAACTGTTCTTTCAAACGGCTTACGAGGCTCTCTCCGCCTCTCTCCCAATATTAAAGAACAAATATGATTAGTGTTGGGTAGTAACATATTAATGTACTATTTTTAACACCAAATAACGTATATATATTGATATATTAGTAACTCTTTAAAGTACTCAGTTATTATTTTGTGCAACCAAAAATAAATTTGTCTCTAGAACTTTTGTTGTAGTAGTTAGTGGTATCCCCTACTCATCACTTTTTTATTTTTTATTTTTTTATTTTTTATGGGAATCCGATGCTAATCACTTGATCTTATGTGATATGCCTACTAGTACCAAATAGCGTGCAGCAACGGACGTAACAACTTGTGAATCACATTTTCAAAGCACCTTATATAATCTTAAAGCTTGCGAAATAATGTCGCATCAGTTGATGTCTAGCTAGGAGTCCAATATCTTCCCCTATCCATATATTTCCATTTTTATTTGTCTTTTTCTGTTTTTTTTTTTTAGAAAGTAGATTTTTTTTTTTGGCTTAGTTTTATTTTTGACCCGGAGAAATGACTTTCGTCTCACTTTAATCCTTAAGTTTTTAAATAACACGAATTTCCCACCCAATGTTTCAATTCGTAACTCCAATAACCTTGTAGTCTTCCAAGTATCTTAAATTTTTTATGATTCGTATAGGTTAGATGTACTTAATATATTGGTAATAAGTCATTAAAGACAAAGCTGCCAAAATTGTTTATGTGGAAGATCAAAACTAACATGATCACCCCAAACTTAGAGCTCATTATTTTTTTGTTTTCAAATCTTCGGTCTCCCTTCTCGTAGGTGAAAGATGGGCTTTTTTGCAATATAACTTGTTACCTGTACATCACATGCATTTTCATGTGCACATATTGTCAAATATTTAACATCTGTGAGATGAAATGACTATTAACATCACATATTGAAATTATGAGATCAAATTTGAGTCTTTTACAAGGGGACAGAGTGATACAATCTTAATCCCTCGATGCCAAAAATTTAAAAAAAAAAAAAATCATCCTTCTCTCTTCACCATCTCTAAACATGTGACCTAATTGACGACAACAAGAGCTAGCTATAGCTTTACTAATAGTGATAGGGACAAAATTTGAGTAGGGGCCTTGCTAGTGGTACTTAGAAATGGAATATATAGCCATAGAGGGACGAGGGACAACTGAGAGCTAAAAGCTCAGGATAGTATCATATTCATATTCATGTTCATATTCATATTCTTGTTGCTGCAAATTTGCGTAGAATTTCTGATTCTTTGGGAATCGGATTCTGGTTTTGTCCTTTGGTTTTTGCTACACA
Organism: Artocarpus hirsutus; assembly: GCA_946598075.1. Taxonomy (NCBI): domain Eukaryota; kingdom Viridiplantae; phylum Streptophyta; class Magnoliopsida; order Rosales; family Moraceae; genus Artocarpus; species Artocarpus hirsutus. Next base: position 24,775 of record CAMOHE010047923.1, read on the forward strand.
CACACACACACACACATATATATATATATGTCGGGTCAAGAGTTGTTGTCTTGCTAAAGCTGAAGTTTTATCGTCATCACCATTTCGAATTATAGTCTTCTCCATTTCTCTTGGTACTACTTTTCCCACTCCCTTTCTAGATTATGAATTATTTATATGCATTTGTTTGTAAATAAATCTTTTGTTTTATTTTATGTGATTAATAATCATAATTTATTTTATTTTCAAATGCTCTATGGGAACTAAGGCCGGCTCTAGGATTGAATATGGGGATTTTTCGTTTACATGAAAGATGGTTTTTTTTTTATTATTATTTTTATTTTTTGATTCAAAATAACACATATAAAAAAAGATAAATTGCTCAAAAGTGAGAATTTGGTCTCCAATTTTTTTTTTGCCCAAACTGACCTCAACCTTTTTTTAGTCCCTTAGCAACTTAATTGAAAGGTTGGGGTCAGTTTGGTAAAAAAAGATTGAGGACCAAATTGTGAAAGGTCAGGGGCCAATACGACAATTTATCCTATAATTAAACTTTCATTTTTGAACTTTATTGACTAATTGAATTTTTAAATACACTACTACTGATAATCTTACGTGAATGTGATTGTCACTAATTAACAATGCTTGTTATGATCATTCCCTCGGATTTTGAAAGGCTAAGTAATTAAGGTATACATTAGGATTAGCCAATAATAGATGCATGTAGAGTATAGAGTTGGGCATTGTTAATTACTACATATGTATGGTCTAAACTCCTATATACATTTATAATTATGATACAATTAGTGAGTGCATTAGCATGCTAGCTAGGATAATTTTCTTCTTCCTTTGGGGTTTGCAAAGAGGTGGGATTTTGTTTAAGTGAGAAAACAAACATTGTGAGATTAACGGCCTGCCGAAAAGTGCATCTCTTCAAATAAAGTTGTGTATTATGATGTGGCGTGGGCACTTTGGGCTTTTGCCGATCATTATGTTCCCTGAATTTCGAATCGATTTCTTTCCCACACTTTACAGTGCATCATCACACATCTAGCCCTCCATATCACTAGTTTCCAGTTGAACGTTTGAAATGCAGCTATTAGTATGAATAAAATGTTTACGAAAAAAAAAACATTTCTCAAAAAAAAAAAAGTTTAGAAAAATGATAATAGGTAAGATGATTCTGAAAAAATCTACATTATAATTATGTTTGGTCACATAACGAAATCTATTTTCAATTTCCCAAAAAGTATCTCATTATTGTGTTTAGTTGTGTATATAGTAATGTATTATTTTTTTTTTTCTTATAAGATCACTAATTTTTAGTATTTTAAAATTTTAATTCGTTTACCAAGTATAGACATAGAGCAGATTCTCATCCTCACGTTCAAGATTATTATATACTAAACGTCCCAAGAAAATGACCATAAGAGGTGTTTATTTTGCATGAAAAAGAAATGAAAAAAAGAGTTGCAACTCCTTTTCTTGCTTGCTTTTTGTGTTTACCAACAAAACTATGAGAATTTAGTGGGTCGTGCACAATATAAAAATAAAGAAATGAAAAAATAATAAAAAAAAGCCTTGATGAATTAGCATGCTTGGCCAGTAACTTTTTGATTATGTAAAAAGGTGTTCTAGTGAGCATATTGGTAAATTACTTTTTTAAATTTAGTAAATACTAAATGACAACTTGGATTTTTTTTTATTACACTATCTAATTAAAAAATAGGATTTTTTTCATTTTAGTACTCTGTATTTTAAAGATATATCACATTGACACTGTGCTACTTTTAAAATATCAAAACGTTGCCTCATACTTTTTGAAAATATCACACACCCTGATTCCATGTTTTCTTATGTTAAATTTTAAACTTACTATTTTGTTAATGAATCCCAAACTAATATGTTAAAGCTATAAAAGAAACTAAAGACAAACAATATAAAAAAATTAAATCTACGTGTATGATTTTTTATGAGTTTTGTTTTGATTTTCGATTATAGTTTTACAAAATTAATTTGAGGTTCATTAATAAAAAGGTAAAAAAGAAATTTCACGTCCAAAACATGAACTTAGGGTACCAAATGTATTTTTAAAAACTACAAAGTACTATTTTAATATTTTTCAAACAATATATTATTATTATAAATTTCTTTAAAATACAAGATACAAAAATGATATTAACCTAAAAATGTAAATCGATAATCTTTATTGCTTTTTTTATTTGTCTCTCCAATCTCATTAACTAGGAATTTGTATACACGCTCTAAATAGGCTTTTAAATTTTATAAACAAGGAATGTTCCAAACTTCAAGAGTAGTCAACTTGAAAATGTCGCAATTCCCAACCAATAATTGAGCATGTTTGGCGTGGAGAATTAGTAAGGATTAGATTGGGTGGAATTTTAATATTTTGATTAGTGAAAAATTTTAGCGAACTTTATTAGATAAGCTCTTATCTAGTTTATGCTTGGATCCCCTTAGAGGGGGATTAAGCTTTCCTTTGCTAAAGCATGAGAATAAACATAGCCTATGTACGTTGTGAAAATTTTCAAAGACGTATCTGTAAAAATTTATAAATTTTAGGGTCAAATTATAATTTTAAAAAATTGAGGGGTCAAAGTTTTATTTTTATGTGATGTAAATGTTTTTTTTTAGTTATATTTTTGCCTTTCTATATTTAAGAAGCAACAATTTGGCCCTAATTTTTTATTTTGATTTTTTTGGGAAAAAACTCTATTCTAATAATACAATAACAAACATAACATTAAATTAGCTAAAATTTAATTTTATTCTTTTTTATACATTCCAATCCATCTTTTCAAACTGTCATGTCCCCTTTCACATACCAAATGGCCCATCATGTTTTATCGTTTTATCTACTCCAGATCAGACTTGCAATAGATATACATCTAATCCCTAAATATTTAAATGTTGGGACTTTTGAAATCTATTCAAGTGGTCAAATGGTACTATGACTCTGCTTAATTTTGAAGGACATAGTGGTATGGTTTTTTTTTTTTTTTCTTTTGTTAGTTTTCCCTTATAAAAATGAAAATAAAGTCCTACCTACAATAATTGGGCTGCCGTGGAAATGCACTTTGAACTTCATTGCTTGACCTACTCTCTTTTTTACGCCTTTTTTTTGGTGCTGCCTCAACCAAGGCTGAGAAGTCGAAGGAAGTTTTGTCCATATATTGCGTTTATTTCGGAACGTTCCACTATAACACACTCTATCAGATTTTTTTTTTTTTTAAGTAAGTTTAGGTGGTAAAAATCGTTGACTAGAACTATTTTTACTGTAACATGTAAGAGCTTTATAGTGTAGTATATTGTTATTGTAACATATGAGAGTTTTTTATTGTTTATAATTGAGTTTGTGATATGAACGGTTCCCACGGTGAAATTATTTTACAGATCTTCTTTTCCCCTTTCGCAGAATCATCATAGCGATATAAAACAACAACTTGATAGCATAATAAAGACAAAACTAAGGTGACTTGGTACTTTTTTAATAAGTGCTTAGAAAAATATAGATGAACATGTTTTTTTGTTTTTTTTTGAAGTTAGATAGATGAACTTGTTAATACCAAGATAGTACGTGCTAATTTTCTCTATCCTCATTCCCAAAAAAAAATTACTGATTTTTGTTCTGTTTTCATCAAAGAGGAGCTTAATTCACTAATGACATCTTAATTCTGTAACTCACAAATTGTTCTTCCCACCTTTAAACTTAATCTGCTTTAATAAAAACACGTGTTTCCTCAAAAAAAAAAAAAAGAAAAAGAAAAAAAAAAGAACATGTGCCCTCGTTCTTCTCCTTTAATGTGTTCTTAATTGTTTGTTGTGGACTTGACTAATTAATTGCCTAGCTTTGCTTCATTATAAAAGCAGTTGAATTATCCACCTATCTACGGCATAACTAGCTGTATTTGCATTTAATTAAAAAAAAAAAAAAAAAAAAAAAAGCGGCCAACTCCTCTCTGTTTAGCTTCGCAGACATATTTTGAGGCAAAGGGGGAAAAAATGAACGCTTTAGTGGCAACCAACAGAAACTTCAAGTTGGCAGCAAGGCTTTTGGGGTTAGACTCAAAGCTTGAGAAGAGTTTACTCATCCCATTTAGAGAGATTAAGGTAGTTAAAAAAAAATAATTATAATAATAATCCTCTCTAGTTTCTTCAATTTTCATACCATCTTACTTTCCTTTTTGCAGTTTTTTTTTTAACATTTATATAATTTTGAATCAAGGGGAAAAAGTGTTTAATCTGGTCGTTTTTCCAAATCTTCCAATTTATGTTGTAACACTATGTTTAAAAATTAGGATGAAGTAATTGATCTAAGACTGAGTTCCAAACTGAAATTCAGTAGTTGGACTCTTCAAACAAATACCAATTGCCTCTTGCCTGGTCTGATCCTGCTCCTATCATGGAATTCCGATGTTCTTGCAGGTCGAATGCACCATTCCGAAAGATGATGGTACGTTGGCGTCGTTCGTCGGCTTCAGGGTCCAACATGACAATGCCAGAGGCCCCATGAAGGGAGGAATCAGATATCACCCAGAGGTTTGTTCATCATTTTGAATTTTGATATATAGAAACGAGAGATGGAAGAGTTCATCATGATCGATAAAAATATATAGTTTTAATAGTTAAGAACAAGAATCAAACCAGAGATAGTTATGATATCAGGTTTTAATTTTTGTTTTTTTTGGGTCTCTAAATGGTTGAGTGGATGATGTAGGTTGACCCAGACGAAGTCAATGCTTTAGCACAACTAATGACATGGAAGACAGCAGTAGCAAATATCCCATATGGCGGTGCCAAAGGAGGGATAGGATGTAATCCTGGGGACTTGAGTGCGTCTGAACTGGAGCGACTTACCAGAGTTTTCACACAAAAAATACATGATCTGATCGGCATACACACCGACGTTCCCGCCCCGGATATGGGGACGGGTCCACAGGTTGAGCATCGAACATTTTCTCCGCCTTTGAAGCTTCTTTTTTCTAGGACCAGCTCTAATGCTTGTTAATGTTATGTTCGACACAAAAAGTGGACAAATGACATATTTTCCTGATAAAATTATAATGGAATATATTATAACAATTTTTTAAAAAAAAAACCTCGACTTGAAATTATTAACCGTGAATGTGGACGTATTTATTAACAAAAAGAGGCCAAATTTGACATTAAATATATCATTGCATTGGGAATAATTTTCCTCCCCATATGCCAAAATTTTAGCATCAGCGTAAGACTTAGCGTTGAATTAGAGATGCTTTTAATTTAACAAAGTGACTTGGCTTGAAAATAGAATTTAATTTTGTCCTGCCGTGTGTTTAAACAGACTATGGCTTGGATTCTAGACGAATACTCCAAATTTCATGGCTACTCACCTGCAGTGGTGACTGGAAAGCCTACCGTAAGTAACCAGCTTATTGTGTAAATTGTGGTTCACCATGTAGTTCAAGCTGTGCTCACTGGAGAGTGCTTGTTTTGAAAATTTTATCATGAAACTTACCTAATTCTTGACCTAGGATCTTGGTGGATCTCTTGGAAGAGATGCGGCTACTGGAAGGGGAGTACTTTTCGCAGCCGAAGCTTTGCTTCATGAGCATGGGAAAAGCATTGCCGGGCAAAGGTTCGTCATACAGGTACATTATAGCATGCCTTTATCGACATGTCAAGCTTTACACAAATATCGTCTGCAGCATTGTTACAAGCTTGTAATAAAATGTAAGAGTAATTTTTGGTGGTTTGTTTCAATTGCAGGGTTTCGGGAATGTCGGTTCATGGGCTGCACAGTTAATTCATGAGAATGGCGGCAAGATTGTCGCGGTAAGTGACATCACTGGAGCTGTAAAGAACAGCAAGGGAATAGATATTCCGAGCCTGCTCAAGCATACCAAGGAAAATCGTGGTGTTAAGGGATTCAGTGGCGCAGATAAAATAGATCCAGACTCGATATTGGTTGAAGATTGCGACATTCTCATCCCAGCTGCTCTTGGAGGTGTCATAAACAGGTTCATTTAATGTCCAACAAACGAGTAGCTCGTTTTTTCAAATGATTATTTTGAGTAGTAAGTGTAAATTTTTGCTCTTTTGATTTCATTGAAGGGAAAATGCAGATGATATAAAAGCCAAGTTTATTATTGAGGCTGCTAACCATCCAACGGACCCTGAGGCTGATGAGGTCAGTTTTACGCTTGAAAAACACAGCAATTGAATCGAGGACTGAAAAAAAATAAAAATTGCAAAAAATTTTACTGGGGTAGAAAAAAAAATAAATACTTTTCGCACGGAACCCCATAAGCTTGTCGGCTTTGACAATTTGGTCCCTAAACTAAAAGTTTTTGCAATTCACTCCTTAAACTGTGAAACTACTTGTCGACTATTATACATATTTAAGCAGTACTTCGCTGTTCTAGTTTGTTAGATGTTCATCAAGTTTCATTAGATTGCATACGACTATTCACCCTACCACAAAATTCTCTTAAAAAAGGCACTAAAATGTATAATCTCATTGTGCAGATATTGTCAAAGAAAGGCGTGGTGATTCTTCCTGATATATATGCCAACTCAGGAGGTGTTACTGTGAGTTACTTCGAATGGGTTCAGGTAACAAATTTTCAGCTTTATGCAAAGTTGACCATATGAACAATGCTCTTTTGAAAGCTGAAACAAATTACTTCAATACAATGTTCATTCTTTTTTTTAATTAATACAATTTTCATTATTATTTTTTATTTCAAGTTTCTTGGACATGCAGGATTAACTAGAATCACTAAACTGTTTCCCGATTTTTTTGTGCACTTTGCAGAACATCCAAGGATTCATGTGGGATGAGGAAAAGGTGAACGATGAACTACGGACTTACATGACCAGAGGGTTCAAAGATGTGAAGGAAATGTGCAAGACCCACAATTGTGATCTCCGAATGGGAGCGTTCACCCTCGGCGTCAATCGTGTCGCTAGAGCAACTGTCCTTAGGGGTTGGGAAGCCTGAGGCAATTGCTTTATGGAATAAAAGATGTGGAGCTCTCATGAGCTCCTCTCATTCTCATTTAGGATTTGCTGCCTTGTTCTTTGGATGAGAGCTTGAAGCAACAAGTTAGCATCATTTTTGGTGTTAGCCCTTCGTTATCTGCCTGAGTTTCATTCCAGCGTTTTCCCAAGTTCATAAGAGACAAAGCAATTTCACAATAAAAGAACGTGTCTTGAAAACAATGTTGTTCATCAAGCATAATCAGACAAAATATCTAAGCAAATTTTTAACGAAATTTTATGTTCTGTTCAAAGCGCTTTTTTTAATTTAAATTTTCCGTTTTCACGACGATAAAAGTGCATTTTATTTACACGTCACACATGTTTACGCAACCAAATAGGCCAGCAAAACCAAACCAACAAAATTGCATTGTACTAGAAACTACATAATTCAGCCATTCATTTTTCTTTTCCCAAGTTTTAGTTGTCATCCAAACCGGTAATTAGGTATCACTAAGAACACATTGTAGAGAATCTTATGTAGATCATCTCCATAACATGCAATATAAGGTTCTGAAATCTATAAAAAACAACTCCATTGAAGGTCGGATTACGTTTGGACAAAAATTACAATGCAGCCATAATCAAACACTCAACTGACAAACGATATGCAAAAATTCAGATCAACGTAAGCTATTCTATTGTAGTGATCCCTATGCATCCTTAAATGACAACACAAAAAGAGAAGAGCACTAGAAAAATTACACATAGTTGTTCTAAAATCTCCCTCCTCTGCCCCTAAAGCCACCACCACGGCCACGACCTCTGGGTGGGCCACCTCTACCTCCCCCCCTTGGACCGCCCCTTCCACGAAAGCCCCCAACTCCACGACCACCACCACCACCTCTGCCTCCGCCACGACCTCCGCCTCGAGTAGCACCCTGCCCTCTGCAATATAAACTAGCCGTTAGAACTATCTTCAAATGAAAAACTCAAGATTCAGGCATTTAGTAATTGCACCACTAAGGATAAAGTATAATTCTTCAACTGCTTTACAACCAAAAACATCAACATTTCAAGGGACAAATGGAATTTAGGACAATGGTATCAGGATGAAAAAAAAAATGCAAACTGCCAATTATATTCAAAAGAATGACAAGTTCATGCTTAGCCTAACAATGATAAAACCTAAGCAGAAGCTTTTTTATGTTTGTCAATAATTAAACAAGTAATGGAAGAACTTACTTTGGCTGGGGAAGAAATCTTGCAAGTGGCAAAAGCTTAGCCGGGTCAATATAGAACTTGTCGCCTGCTGAATATGAAGTTGCTACAATGCCTTCCATCGTTTTAATTGAAAAATACTGCAGTTGGAGTTGCAACACACAAAAGTCCCATCACATGTCAAACAAGCATAACCAGGAAATTAAGTGCTAAGAAATTCGTATATAAGGTGCGGAAGAAAAACTCACAGACTCGTTGATGGGGCCAAAGATTTCATCCACTTTCCCTATCTGGGTCTTGTTCTGCAGATAGATTGGTGCATTAAAGAATGGTATCTTCTCATTTGTGAGCTTTGTTACCGCATCACCCTCACACGCATGCAGGAAGGAAGAAACCTCTGTACTTGCCCCCCACAAAACAAAAAACCAACAAATAAACAGAATACTCAACTTCACTCCAGCACAATGAAACAGAGGCAAACGTACATACAGAAAGTGAGAGAGACAAAATGCAGCATTTAGGACCTAAACAAGGACGAAAATACCTAAATTTAGATCATCAATAGTATCACAAACACCGATATTTTTATCCTTGACCTAAACGGACAAAATCTAAAAAAATATAAACTTTGCAGTTTCCCAGAAAAGAAAATAAAATAAAATAAAATAAAGCATCAGATTAATCTAAGAGAAATACATAGCAACGACCCAAAATACATTACATTATTTCTGGTTTACTACTTGCTTAGTATAATATTACAATGATGAAGAGAAAAGTGTTATATTTTTACGAAAATTCCTAACATTAAGAGAAACACCCAGAATCAAACCAAAACATCGTTACTTTTCTTCTCATTTTCTCAAAAGAAAAAAAAAATAACACACTCACAAGACTGTTTATCAGTTTCATTTTCAATATTAAGATGATGAACATAAAAGCATTAAAAAAAAAACCTTAAATGAAAGGAATAAAAGAGGGAGAGAGAAAGAATACAAACCCACGACTTCTTCAGGAGGCCCCTCGTCTCGAAACCCACCGAATCGTCCACCGCGGCCGCCACGACCGCCGCCTCTAAAGCCACCGCCGCCGCCGCCGCCACGGCCGCCCCTGAAACCTCCGCCTCCGCCTCCGCCTCTGGGTGCTCGCATGGTTGTTTGGCCTAGAGTCTGGTAAGGGAGTTTCTGTTGAGGAGGATGGTTTTTGGCGCTGACCAAGTTGTGAGAGAGTGTAGCGTAGGGTTTAAGAGGCTAGTATTAGGATTTTTTTTTCTTTTTTCTTTTTTCTTTTTCTTTTTTTTTTGGAGGTGCACGATTTTAAGCAAAATGACTAAACGCCCCCTACACACGTAGGGGTTAATTTTCATTTTTCGGCCTCTGAACTATATAACTTGTCTTATTTTATCCTATAAACTTTAAAACGTAACAAATCACACTTCTAAACTATTCAACTTGTCTCATTTAGCCTTTTCATTAACAAAAAAGTTAAATATTAACAGGCTTGGGTCAATAATTTCACTTTTGCTCCTTAAACTATGAACTTGTCTAATTTTGATTTTTAAATTTTAAACTATAACAAATTACACCCATAAATTGTGAAACTTGTCTTATTTTGTCAATTTAATTACTAAATCTGTTAAATATTAATGAATTAAGCCACAAATATATATGTGTGCTTGATCGATTAATTATAAATTGACGGTTGAGATTAAATCTTTTTGAACTATCATAGTTTGAATTATTTCTTTCACTATCATAGTTTGAATTAGTGTTTGATAAAACATTCAATTTGAACTAAACTGATAACTCAAGCTAAATCCAAGATAAATTGGACCCTTTGAGATCTTTAAAAAAAATAGGCAATGTTGCTCACAAGCTAGGCTTACCACCTGAATTGGCATCTATATACAATGTATTTCATGTGTCTATGTTAAAGAAATATGTGTCAGATCCATCATATGTGCTCTAAACATAAGCCAATTGTAGTTCAGGAGGATTTGTCCTATAAGGAGAAACATGTCCAAATTCTAGCATGAGAAGAAAAAGAATTAAGGAACAATAAAATACCATTTGTCAAAGTTTTATGGCGCAATCAACAGGTGGAAGAAGTAACTTGAGAACATGAGGATGATATGAAAAGAAACTACCTATATCTATTCTAATTTTCGAGGACAAAAATTTTTTAGGAGGGTGGATTGAAATGTCTAAGAAAATTCATTTACTTACATCTAGAATTCACTTGGATTTAAATAATGAATTTTCTTTAATAAATCGTATTTTGTAAAATTATGATAAAATTAAATGTTTATAGATAATATTAATGTGAATTATGTAAATTCTATGCAATTGGGAGTATTTCTAATATGCAAATTTTGTGAGTATGATTGCTTAAAAAATTTTGCAAAATACTTTTAAGATGGAATTTGTCTCACAATAAATGTAAATTTTATAGTATAAATTAGAAAAGAGAGATAAATGTTAATTAATGTAAATAATCATGCCATAGTTTAAGTAATACAAGAATGGTCAGTTGCCAATCAAAAAAACTGATACAAGATTTCTATGTTGATAATTCAGCAGTATACAAACACAGTGTAAAAAGACACATTGGTACAAGAGTACACAGTGCTGTAAAATATACTGACAAAGTACAAATATAGATATAAGAAATACTATGATGAGAACTAGTCAATATTGTTAGAAAAATAGCACGCAGCGGAATTTTAAAATTTTTTATGCCAGAGTATTTTCCAAAACATAAGTTTGACATACTATATACAAAAATTAACCAGATCTTACTAATCTTGTTTGTTGAAAAGCTCCTGCAACCCATGAAGAGTATAACGTTCTAGAAGAGCCTCAACCAACTAGTCTTCTTTTCTATTCTCTATCTACGATCAGAGTACATGTGGACACACGTCTTACAGCTTTTCCCCAGTGACTCTCATTCCAACTAATTGAGAAAACCTACAGCTATTGTTCGTGATTTGTGAACAAGAGCTCTCAGGAAGTTACAGAGTCTCACTCTCAATCTCTTAACTGATCTAAATAACAAAGAGTCTCACTCCCTTTTATATAGAGGTTGGGCTTAGAAGTCAGTCCTTATTATATAAGGCCTCGAAAATTCAGATCAGAATCAAATCAGAATTAATATCTGATAAAATTTGTGTGAAAACACGTGATTTATTTATCGTTCCGTCGACAGGCCAAACTGGTAGATCAGAATTAATCTTGTTTGTTGAAAAGCTCCTGCAACCCATGAAGAGTATAACGTTCTAGAAGAGCCTCAACCAACTAGTCTTCTTTTCTATTCTCTATCCACGATCAGAGTACATGTGGACACACGTCTTACAGCTTTTCCCCAGTGACTCTCATTCCAACTAATTGAGAAAACCTACAGCTATTGTTCGTGATTTGTGAA
>CAMOHE010047923.1:36392-51221 GCA_946598075.1 Artocarpus hirsutus
TTATATAGAGGTTGGGCTTAGAAGTCAGTCCTTATTATATAAGGCCTCGAAAATTCAGATTAGAATCAAATCAGAATTAATATCTGATAAAATTCGTGTGAAAACACGTGATTTATTTATCGTTCCGTCGACAGGCCAAACTGGTAGATCGGCCTATTGAATTTACTCCATCTACAGAATGAATGTAAAGATTGGCCTGCCAAACACATGATAAATGATCCCTGTGAATCTTTATTTTTCACCCGAGATTCTTAAAATAGAGCCTCAGTTTTAATTCAAATAACCCAATAGAGAAGTTATTTGATTAAAATGGTCATATCTAGATAATCTCTAGGAAAATAAATATTCTCGATAATTCAACAAGTTTATCTTGAATTAATTTATTCAAAATTAATCCAACCAACAAACAGACATGAATTATTTGATCTTGATAATTCAACAAGTTTATCTTAAATTAATTTTTTACAAAAATTAATTCAACCTACAAACACATATGAATTATCTGATCCTATCAAATTTTCAGTCAATTGGATAATTTGACATAAGTTACCAATTATTGAAAAAGTATGTTGTATCGTTACAAGATTTATTATGAACTAGCAATTGGGACCTGATGGACTTACATAGTTCATGCTCCTGAAAATTATAAAACCCAATATCCCAAATATATATTTCATAATTATCAACTCCAATACTACTCCACTAAAAGCTTAGAGCTACACTCTCGAACTATATAGAATTACAAAGCCTGTATAGCTAAGTCTCCATGACATATCATAATATATCGTATTCCTATAGGATTATCTATAGTCGGCTCAAGGATAAATTCTATCTTACCATCCTGATTATGTTTATCTTACGTTTCATTATCTCACCATCAGAAAACTTACCATCCAAAGACGGTATACTATTCGGTTACACCTATAGATCCAAATGGTTGAGTATTCTAGTTTTCCAATTATAGGATAACGCATATAAGAGGATATCAACTACTCCTAAAGAGGAGCTATGGATTCCATGTCTATAAATAATAGGTCTACGCTATCAAGAGTTATGCCTCTAATGTACCGCCACATAAAATGTAGATGTCACCATTTGGTACATCAAAAGGCATAAGTCAAGACAAGGAGTCCACTGTTTATCTCAATATTAAGATATAACAAATAGGATTGTTTAAAGTGAATCGATTTGCCGAGACAGAATTATTAATCCAAATCAATTCACTTTACATCCCGATCCAATGCATTGTCACTTATGACAATGCACCAATGTTTTTATTCATAGAGTCCACCTCCGATGGCCAAGACAAACCATTTCCTATTAAGGATATAAACAACATAACAATCTTTACGTGAATAAAGCACCCAACTTTATTCTCTCAATTACGGATCTTATGATTTAAACCGTCACCTTAAAAGTCGTGTATTCTACATAATCTATCTATCATATGCCCAATTCTTAAGATTTAGACTGATAATCTCATACTTTTGTTTGCTTAACATACATTTAACAAATATGAACGTAAAAAGGACAAGATTTAGTATATGAATAATAAATAAATCCTTTATTGATTAAAAAAAGTCTCCAAAATCATTTTGTATTTTTACTTCTTAAGGCATACACGTCTAACAAATATGAGGAAAAGTAAGTTAGTGTAATTTTAGACTATTAAAGATAATATCTATACAAATTCTACACTGACAGTATAAAAAATATAGTGTAGTGTGGATTTATATTGTGTGACAACATTGTGGGACCCATTTACTTTTCCATAAGAGGATGAAATTTTTCCACCTATCTTATGGAGACACACGGCAACACTTTGTAGTGGAGACAAGAAATTTTGATTCAATTTTTGCCCATAAAGTTTGAGAAAATTGCAAAATGGCCCCAAAAGATAACTTTTAAAAAGAAAAAGTTGGCAACTTTTGAAAAAAAAAAAAAATCTTCATTTCTTCTCTCAACTAACTAGAAGGCCCCAAACTCATTGCCCAAAATTTTCTTCCAAATTTTGTTAAAGATACAACTTCCAATAAAGTTCAAGTTCAAAATCAAATTAAACAAGTTTTAATTCAAAGTTAAAACCCTAACTTTTTCTTCTTTTTTTAGAGCTTTTCTTTTTTGGTTTTGGAAAAGGTTATGATGAGAAATTTTTTGTGGTACATGTCAAGTGATATTGCCAAGATCAAGCTTTAGTAGGGAACCACAAAATTCATTAAGGAAAATTTTGGATAAACCTTAAACTATGCATTAAAATTATGCCTTCTTTTGGAAATTGTTATGTAACAATTAAATAGGGACTATGGCATGCTTAAGAGATATTATGACATATTTATGTGATGTGTTTTGGTGCCTTGTGGTGTTATGAGTTGTGTGGAATTAGAGTTTATAAGCTTAAAACCCTAAGTTTGAAAAACTTAGTTAAAAAACAATTCTTTTGGTATTTCAATGAAACTAATGGTTTTAATGGGTTTTAAGACAACTGATTTTTTTTAGAAAAATGTTGGTTCTGCTCAACACAATGGAAATCACAATTTTTATAAACAAAAGTTGGTGAAATTCTTTCAACATAAAATGGTAAAGTCTTTATTTTAGGGGTAGTTTTGAGAAATGGCTAGAAGCCCTACTATGTAATCCGAATTTTAAGAAAGTTAAGTACATGAAAGTTATAGAACTCATCAAAATAGTTAGTGTTCATGGACGGTTTGTAAAAATTCTATATGGTTCATGAGTTATGAATTTTGGAGACTTTATTGACAAAATTTTTATTTAGGAAAAAAAAGAGATAAAAAAGGGCTTTTTAATTAAAGGAATTAGATTTAGAAACTGTAGAAAGTTTATACCCTATTGGGAAAAAAATTTTGGAACTCATTAATGTAACACGGTTGATTATATAATCGAGGTAAAATCATTGAAATTTTCATATACTGCATTGAAATTGCAAAGTTCTATCAAAACAGGTTTTTACCACAAAATAAACACCGACGCCTTGTTTTCATTGTCATTATAAAAAACAACAAAATGTAAATTTTTATGACAAAAGTAGGCTCGAAAAGTTTTAAGAACCTGTTGAAGGTAAAAACGTCATTTTTCGCAAAGACGACCGAATGGACCCCGAAACGTTGAATTAGAGCAAGGCCCTTACTACAAATCTTGCCCTTATACCAAGGGTGATGAAAAAAGGTTGGTAGATGAGCAATAGGTTCGGATATGCCTTAGCTCTTAAAGAACTAACGAATGACCAATTGTAGTAATTAGTGTTTACAATCAATTATCGATATATGGGTCAATATTAAGCAAGATTGGTAATGATGAAGAAATTTTCCAAAGAGGACACATAGGCCAATGTTGAATAGGATAGGAAAAATTGATTAAGCATGGTGCAATTATTGAGTAAGTACCAAATTCCACCTACAATATGGATAACAATGATTTTCTTTAAATAATTATAGTATGACAATACTAAGAATAAATTGAGTACTTTGATAGGATATCCATTTTAAGATAAGTTGAGCATCATGAATAGTATGACACTATAATCTAAAGAATGGGAAAATGATATACCAAATAATATAAAAAAGTGTTGTGCCAACCTCTAAACACAAGGGAAGTTTTAAGTTATAATGCGATCTTGGTGTTACAATGACCATTATGCGCATTTTACATAAACACTTAGACCCTTGCCAAGTTAAATATAAGTCATAACTGAAGATCATAAATAAGAATAATTGGATCATGCATGTAACTAGGGAAAAAAAATTTTCATGGGCTATGTTTGGACTTACTAAGCAATAGCTCACTTAGTTATTTTATGCTATAGGGAATCCAACAAAAGGTTGGAATAGTATTATTTTAGAGCTGGCCATGGTGGATGTACGAGTGTGTAGTTAGGGTATGGATGCCGCTGCAGTAGAGCTTCTATAATATTTTGGTATTTCCAAATATTAATACTAAAATTGATCTGTTAAATAAGTTATGGTATGAAATGATAATTAAGTAAATGAAATGAACTATTTTTTGTAAATGATTATGGTTTAGTGGGTTGTACTACTATAAACTTAGAGTATGCTTATAACTCAAAAAAAACGTGAGCATTTTTCATGCTTTAAACAAAACTTTTAATAAGTAAAGGACTACTTAGTTACAATCTGATAAAGGGTTATAATAGCTTTCCATTGTTTTAATGAAAAGCTTTTCGAAGTTAGAAAAGATGTTTAAACAAAAGTTTTTAAGAAAGCAAATATTTCTAAATGAATATTAGAAAACGTTTTGAATGATTTTAACGTCAAGGTTTGAGCTATGTTTCAATTTGTGTTGAAATGAAAGTTAAAACAGTTTTAAGAAAATTTTTAAGAATGTTTTTAGAAGAAAAAAATTTACCTAGTATTTATTCTTACTTGTAAGTAAGATTAAAGTGTAGAAAATGAAGTCTAAGTAAGCTAAGTAACTACCTGAAAAGGCGGGTCGTTACAAGTTGAATGTGAAATAAAACTATCATAGTAAAACATGTAACATTCATCCCAAGCTTGTAGCTCTAAACCTTACTAGCTAGCTCAAGAGAACCATTAAAATAAGCTAAATTCTTAAGATACTCATAATATTTATCATTGAAGACTTAATAAATATGATACTATACCGCAAAAAAATAGAATCCTCGTACAAAGTACTAGATTTTACAAATTTTGCATCTTAAGATTTTTAGACTCATCATGGGATCTTGGACCAACTTTACTCAGTCAGCTAGAACCTTTACTTGGTAAATACTTGAATCACAAGAACTATATAAGTGAAAGCTTGATAAGTGCTCAATTCGATATAATTTTTTGATTAATTTTCCCATGTTTCCTTGCTTTATTATTGAGCATTTTTTGTATTATTTGTGTTTTCTTAGTGCTTCGAAAGCTTAGAAATGATTTGAAACTCAAAAGGATGTATTTGAAAGAATTTAGGGCGCCATGGCAATGAAAACGAACACCGTAGTGCCACTATAGAGTATTTTCAAGCCAAAAACTTGAGACTCAAGCACCTCGGTGCCACTCGTGTGCTGTAGGTAGCACCATGGCGTTGCCTTATTGGCGCTGCAGTTGTAACGCCCTTAAGTGGAGATTAATAGTTTTTAATAAATTAAGTAAAAATCAAAAAATAAAAATAAAACTTCAAACAGATTTGCCCGAGACTTAAATAAAAACTCTCAAAACAAAGTAAAAATATAAACAAAAAATAAACCACAATTTAATGTAGTACCTTTAATTTAATAATATAAAACTGTCATTAAAACCATTCCAACTCTCAATACATCTTAATAAAATCACAAAAAGCAATATATGATGCTTATAGTATCATGAAGAACATTCTTAATAAATAAAGCAATACCAACATAATACAGTAACATAGTTTTCTAAACTATTTTTCTTGTAGCCACCACAAACTTAGTGAGTCTTGAAAAGATAAAAATATAGGGAAATGAGCAACAACATTCTCAATAGAGAAAACTATTACTCACCTTTAGATTTTTATCATCGTCATAATAAAACCTATTGGAAAAAAAGTACGTAGTAGAATTTTTAAAATTTATTATAGTATTTTCTAAACCACAAGTTTGACATACATATGCATAAATTAACGAGATCTTACTATCCTCGTAAATGTAGAAAAGCTCCCGCAATCCGTGAAGAGTATAATGTTCCAGAAGAACCTCAACCAACTAGTCTTCTTTGCTATTCTTTATACACGATTGGAGTGTGTATAGGCGCACGTCGTTCAACCTTTCTACAAGCGGATCTCCTTCCAGCCAATTGAGAAAAAACCATAGCTATAGTTCATGATTGGTGAACAATAGCTCTCTGGGGAATCATAGAGTCTTATTGGTAGAGTCTCACTCTAGATTTCTCAACTGATCTAAATAACAACGAGTCTCAGTCCCCTTTATGTAGAGGTTGGGCTAAGGACTCAGTCCTTATTAGATAAGGCCTCAAAAACTCAAATTAGAATCAAATCAGGATCATTATTTGTTAAAATCCAAGTGAAAACACATTATCTGTTTACCGCTCAGTCAGTAGGCCAAACTGGTAGATTAGCTTGTCGAAGTTGCTCCATCAGCAAGCCGATCTTAAAGATTAGACTACCAAACTTAAGATAAATGATCCTTGCGAATCTTTATTTCCCACCTAAGATTCTTGGGATAGAGCCTCAATTTTAATTGAAATAACCCAATAGAGAAGTTATTAGATTAAAACAGTCACATCTAGATAATCTCTAGAAAAATAAATATTCTTGAAAATTCAACAAGTTTATCTTAAATTAATTTATTGAAAATTAATTCAACCGATAAACATAATGAATTATCTGATCTTGATAATTCAATAAGTTTATCTTGAACTAACTTTCACAAACTTAATTCAACCGATAAACAAATATGAATTATCTGATTCTATTGAATTTTCAGCTAATTTGATAATTTGACACAAGTCACCAATTATCGAAAAAACACATAGTATTGTTACAGGATTTCTATGAG
The DNA here is from genome assembly GCA_946598075.1 of Artocarpus hirsutus. Taxonomy (NCBI): domain Eukaryota; kingdom Viridiplantae; phylum Streptophyta; class Magnoliopsida; order Rosales; family Moraceae; genus Artocarpus; species Artocarpus hirsutus. The sequence continues at coordinate 42,910 of CAMOHE010047923.1, forward strand.
CTAGCAAAAGGCACCTAATGGACCTATATAGTTTAAGCTCTCGATAATTATGAAACCTAAGATCCCAGATATATATTTTATAATTATCAACTCCAACGCTACTCTACTAGAAACTTGGAGCTGCACTGTCAAACTATATAGAATTACCAAGCCAATATAGCTAAGTCTCCATGACATATCAAAATGTATCGTATCCCTATAGGATTATCCATAATCAGCTTAAGGACAAGTTCTGTCTTACCTTCCTGATTATTTTTATAGTATGTTCCATTATCTCACCATCAAAAAACTTACCATCTAAAGATAGTATACCATTCTGTTACACTTATGTATACAAATGGTTGAGCGCTCTAGTTTTTCAATCATAGGATAACACATATATGAAGAGGAGCTATGGATTCCATATCTATGAATAATAGGTCTACTCTATCAAGAGTCATGCCTCCAATGTACCGGTATGCGTATCACAATTAAAATGTGGATGCCACCCTTTGGTACATCAAAAGACATAAGTCAAGACAACAAGCCCATTATTCATCTCAGGATTAAGATACAATACATATGATTATCCAAAGTGAATTGTTTTGCTGAGACAGAATTATTAATCCAAATCAATTCACTTTATGTCCCGATCCAACACATTGTCACCTATGACAATGTGCCAATATTTTTATTCACAGAGTCTACCTTCGATGGTTAAGACAAACCATCTCCCGTTAGGGATATAAACAACAAAACAATCATTGTGTGAATAAAGCACCTAACTTTATTCTCTCGATTGCAAATCTTATGATTTAGACTGTCACCTTAAGAATCGTATCTTTTGCATAATCTATCCATCATATGCCCAATTCTTAAAGGTTTAGAACAACAGTCTCAGACTTTTATTTGCTTAACATACATTCAATAAATATAAATGTAAAGAATACAAGATTTGGTATATAAATAATAAATAAATTCTTTATTGATAAAAATGTCTCTAAAACATATTACAATTTTACTCCTTAGGGCATACATATCTAACAATCTTCTACTTGCACTAAGTGAGTAAATATGACAAATCTCGCATCCCTATAGCTTCCACATGCCTCTCGAAGACTCTCCCAGTAAGTGTCTTCGAGAGTGGATTAGCTAAATTGTCCTCTGATGTGATTTTGCACACAACGACATGTCTGCCGTCTATGAAGTCCTTAATCATATGATGCTTCCAATCAATATGCTTACTTTTCTTGTAAAATCTTGGTTCCTTAGCATTAGCAACCACCACACTATTATCACTGTACATTAATACTGCCTTATCCATACTAAGAACTACCTCAAGATCCCCACAAAACTTACAGAGCCACTTTGCTTCTTTCGAAGCATCATTGGCAGCCACATACTCAGCCTCCATCGTTGAATCTGAAGTGCAATCCTACTTTACATTTCTCCAACTGATGGCACTGCCACCTAGAGTAAACACAAAACTTGAAGTCGATCTCCTAGAATTTAGACAGGATTGGAAATCCAAATAAGTGTATCTTTGAGGAGTTAAGTCCTCACCCGAATACACAAGCATATACCCTCGAGTCTTTCTCAGGTACTTGAAAATATGCTTGACCGTAACCCAATGGTTCGATCCCAAATCCGCCTGAATAGACTTATAATCCCGACCGCATAACAAATATCCGGTCGTGTGCAAAACATAGCATACATGAGACTAGTCACTATCGAAGCATAAGGCACCTTCGTCATGTATTCTTTTTCTTCCTTAGACTTTGGGGAGTCTTTCTTAAAAAGAGTAATTTCAAACCTAGATGGTTGCCCACCTTTGTTGGAATCCTGCATTACAAACCTCCTAAGAATCTTATCTATGTAGCCGGCCTAGAACAAAGCTATCATTTTGTTCTTCCTATTCTGAAAGATCTGGATACCAAGAATAAAATTTGCCTCACCCAAGTCCTTCATGTCAAATTGCCTGGTCAACCATAATTTGACTGATGACAATGCCCCAACGCCATTGCCAATTAGCAAAATGTCATCTATATAGAGCAGTAGAAAAACTACATTCCCATCTTTAATGTATTTGTACACACATGATTAGTCCATATTTTGTGCAAACCCATAAGTTTTGATCACTTGATCAAATCTTATGTTCAAAGAATGGGAAGCCTACTTAAGTCCATAAATTGACTTTAGCAACTTACAAACCTTACCTTCCTGACCCTTGACCTTGAACCCATCTGGTTGTTCCATATTGATGGACACATCAAGATAGCCATTTAGAAAGGCCATCTTGACATCCATCTATCAAATCTCATTGTTAAGAGCGGTAGCTATAGACAAGAGAATCCAAATGGATTTAACCATGGCTATAGGCTAAAAGGTTTCCTCATAATCGATTCCTTCCATTGGCATGTATCCCTTAGCTACCAATCTAGCCTGAAGGGTCTCGACCTTTCCATCCACTCCTCTCTTCCTCTTGTAGATCCACGTGCACCCTATAGGTTTTACCCCTTTAGGAAGATCCTCTCTTCCTCTTGCAGATCTGCTTGCTCCTTTAGGAAGATCCACAAGCTTCCAGACCCCATTAGTCTTTATAGACTTAATCTCTGTGTTCATGGCCTCTATTTAGATTTTTGAATCAACATCCTCCATAGCCTCTATATAAGTGTAAGGATCCTTGTCATGTTCATCCGATTCAGCCAAGTAGGCCTCACCAATGAATATATACCGCTAGGGTTGACGCCCGATCCACCCACTACGCCGAGCCCCTTGGGTTGTTGTTTGGGTTTGTTTGGTTTTTCTACACTGATGGAGTGGTTTCTATTGGAACCCCTAGAGTGATCGAATCACTCATCAACTCCTCATGCACCACTTTGCTTTGAGGCTTAAAGTCGTTCATGTAACTCTTCTTAAAGAAAGTTGCATTAGTTAAAACCACGACTTTATTTTCCCTTGGCTTATAGAAATAACCCCCTTTAGTCCCTTTTAGATATCTTACAAACAAATAAACTTTTGAACATGCTTCCAATTTATTTGCATCCCTAAACAGAACATGAGCCAGACATCCCCATATGCGAATATAGTTTAAGGATGTCTTCTTGCATGTCCACAACTCGTGACAAGTTTTAGGAACTGATTTTGATGGCACATTGTTCAAAAGATAACATGCGGTTTGTAGTACATATCCCTAAAAGGACAAAGGCAATGATGAATAATTCATCATGGACCTAACCATGTCCAATAAAAGTCCTATTTCTTCTCTCTGCTATGCCATTCTGCTGTGGATTGCCTGGCATAGTCAAATGGAATTAAACTCGTGAGGATTTTTAAGAACCGATTTTGAAGGCACATTGTTCAAAAGATAACATGCAGTTTATAGTGGATATCCCCAAAAGGACAAAGGCAATGATGAATAACTCGTCATGGACCAAACCATGTCCAATAAAGTCCTATATCTTCTCTCTACAATGCCATTCTACTGTGGAGTTCCTGGCACAGTCAAATGAGATAAAATCCCATTCTCTAACAAGTGTTCCAAGAAATCATCAGAAAGGTATTCACTACCTTCAGCCCAAAGCTCCCTAAACTTGTCATAAGTTTCGCTTTTGTGGTGCATCAGGTGCACATACCCATACCTTGAGTAATCATCAATAAAAGTGACAAACTACTCATACCCTCCTCGTGCTTGGGTGTTCATTGGTCCACAAACATCACTATGCACAAGTTCTAGAGCCCCTTTGGCCCTATTGCCCTTAGACCCAAAGGGTCTTTTGGTCATTTTACCCTTCAAACAAGATTCACATTTAGTTATAGATTTCACCTTTAAGGGACTTAAAGGTCTATTCGTTATCAACCTTTGAATCCTATTCATGTTAATATGACCAAGTCGCAAATGCCAAAGATTAGTCTTACTAGAGTGAGAAGTTTTAAGTCTTTTAGAGTTATTATCATTCACCTCAACATTAAACAGTAAGTCCATCATAGGTTTGATAAAATATAAATTATTTTACATCCATCCAAAACAAACAAAAGATTTGATTTTACAAATCACCACTTTATTATTAAAGGAAACCAAATAGGAGTCTTTAAATAAGCAGGCCACAGAAATTAAATTCCTCTTAAATTTAGGAACATCAATACAATCTTGCAAAATTAAATTCCTATAATTATCCAAATATAGATGGACACCTCCCACAACTTCAGCTAAGACCAAGGATTCATCGCCCATCCAAAGTGTGAAGTCTTCATGTAGCAAACTTCTAGTTTCTTTGAACCCCTGTAGAGAAACACAAACATGATTAGTTGTCTGAAATCTATGACCTAAATGTCACTGGATTCCTCAGTCAAACAAGTTTTTAAATACAGAAGATCACTCTTACCTCCTCGGGAAAGGAAGTCCTTGCAATTCTTTTTAATGTGCTCAACCTTTCCGTAGAAGAAGCATTTTAGCTTCTTCGGGTTCTTTTTTTTCTTCTTGTTTTTGCCGTTTGCAAGAATAGAAGACTTCCTGTTCTTGGCCCATTGTTTCTTTCCATTCCTTGGGTTAGGATTGGAACCAGAGCAGTCGTCAAGTTGCCCTTATCACCAACAGGAGACTCCCTAATCAGCAGTTCAAACTCTTGTAACTGTTTCATTAACTCCATCAAGGTCATATCCCATCTATTGCTCAAGTTAAATGTAGCTCTAAACGGAATTAATTCCTTAGATAGAGTCTTAAAGACCATAGTCATCTGAGTTTCAACATTGATGTCAGCTCCTCTATTGGTTTGAGCCTCAGTAAGGTAACCCATGACGAATATCATATACTTCTTTGTAGATGTCCCTGGTCTCTGCTTATAGTTTAAGAGTTTTCGAAGTGCCCCTTGTTCCTTTATCAAAGCCTAGCCTCCAAACATGTCTTCTAGATTATCCAAGATCTGCCTAGTAGTCTCATAATTTTCATGTTGAGCCTGTAGCACGTTATTCATGCTAGCCATAACATCACAGCAGGCCTGATCATTACCATCTTTCCAATGATCACATGCTTGGATTTGATCGTTCATGGAATCTCCTGTAGGCTTGGGTGGACAAGGTGTCATCAACATAAATTTTATTTTCTCAAAGGACAGGATGATGTTTAGGTTCCGTTCCAATCATTGTAATTCTCATCGGGTAATTGGTTTTTGTCAAGTATCGATGATAAAGCGTTTTTAGACATTTTTAATTTACAAAAAAAAATCATATACCAAACATAAGCAAACACATCATAATAATTTAGTAAGATAACACAATCATGTAAAACATATAAATGTGTTTATGTGTCAAAACCTTGAAAATGTCACAACCTTACAATGGTAATTCTCATCTCAAAATTCAACAAGCTCCTAGGGGAGTCTTGCCAAATTCAATCAAGAACATGGATTGCCTCCTGATTAATATATGACATCTAGGACTTGTATGATCTAGCATATATTAATAATCGTTTCTTTAGCCATTAATTTTATTAACAGAGCTCCTAGGAGAGGTTAATAATAAAATTAACATGAGTGTATAACCATCGTTTCAATATTTTATCCATAATCTATAATCACCACGTAGGGTGTGCAACTATAAATCATGCTAAAATAGCTTATCCTCTTGGAGATCCAACCTGGTGTATGATAAAGTCCCTTCCTAGGAGTCGAAACCACCATGTGCTACCTATGGACCAACGATGGAGGCCATAGGTCCTATCTTCGAAAACCTTCTCCCACTCATTCTTTTGAAATTAAGGTTTTTTTTAAGAACATGCATGAACAATTTTAATTGAGCGATACTCTTTATTCTATATGGCATGTTATTAATATACATGGTAAATCATATTACAATGCAAACAAGCAAAGCTACAAGCAAAATAAGAAATAATCATAATATTATGGTTCCACACTAGAGAATAGAAAAAAAAAGATTATAAGAGATAAATCAAAACATATTATCGATTCTTTATCCTTAAATCTTCAAGTTGTATTCTTCTTCATGTAATGTCCATCTTCAAGTCTTCAATCCCACATAGATAGAATACTCCATATTTCGAATCATATCCAAATTTAATGTTTCTCAAAATTGTCCCAAAAATAAAATCAAAACTACATCAAAAACGCACCTTTTCTAAAAAATCACAACTCTATACAGCATTTCAATTTTTGTGATTGGCCTGCCGGTCATGATCCATCGACCCGTCACTCTTTTCAGGTCGGCTTGCAGATCATGACAGTTTGGCCTAGCACTAGAGCCATCAGATTTTTGCCCTATTGATAATCTACCAAACTCGAAGTCTGGCCTATCGATTCTACGACCATTAGCCTGCTGAACTGAAGGGTTCAACATGCCGACCGAGCAGGAATCACATTTTACCAAAAAATATAGTTTTTAAATTTTACTTTCAACAATTCAAAAACATAAAATTAGACACTCAAAAAAATCCTAGAAACACTATCATCTATTTTCTTAATTCGTCTTCTAGATTCATCTTCTCCGAATAATTATTTAATTACAAAATTCTTACAAATTTAAAATTAAATAATAATTCTTGGACGGAGATGATAGTCCGCCATTTAATTACATGAAAAATCTAGATCCATATTCTAACATCTAAGGAACCATAATCGATATAAATTAATTAATTAATAAACAATTAAATAATAATTTAATCACCATAATTAATTAATAAACATTCACCATATAATCCACAACAACATATCTAAATATATAGAAATCTAGAGTGCCAGCTCCTTAAAAAATTAAATTCAAGCATGGGAGGGATCAAAATCACATAATTTATATATATAGTATGATCACAAACTTACAAATTCATGTAAAAACCATGGCTCTGATGCCAATTGTTGAAAAAATAGTACGCAACAGAATTTTTAAAATTTTTTATACTAGGGTATTTTTCAAAACACAAGTTTAACATATTATATGCATAAATTAACCAGATCTTACTAATCTCATAAATGCAGAAAAGCTCCCGTATGTGAAGAGCATAACGTTCTAGAAGAGCCTTAACCAACCGGTCTTCTTTGCTATTCTCTATCCACGATTGGAGTGTGTGTGGGCTTACATCGTTCAACCTTTCCACAGGTGGCTCTCCTTCCAACCAATTGAGAAAAAACCCAAAGCTGTAATTCATGATTTATGACAATAGCTTTTTGGGGAGTCATAGAGTCTCACTGGTAAAATCTCACTCCAGATTTCTAAACTAGTCTAAATAACAATGTGTCTCACTCCCCTTTATATAGAGGTTAGGTCCAAGAGTCAGTCCTTATCAGATAAGGCATCGAAAACTTAAATTAGAATCAAATCAGGATCACTATCTATTAAAATCCACTTGAAAACACATGATTTGTTTATCGCTCGATTAGTAGGCTGAGCTGGCAGATTGGCCTGTCGAACTTGCACCATCGGCAAGCCTATTTTTAAGATCAGCCTGCCAAACTTAAGATAAATGATCCTTGCGAATCTTTATTTCCCAGCTGATATTCTTGGGATAAAGCCTCAGTTTTAATTCAAATAACTTAATAGAGAAGTTATTAATTAAAATAGTCATATCTAGATAATCTTTAGAAAAAAAATATTCCTAATAATTCAACAAGTTTATCTTAAATTAATTTATTCAAATTAATCTAACCGATAAAAATAATGAATTATCTGATCCCAATAATTCAACAAGTTTATCTTGAATTAATTTTCACAAAATTAATTCAATCGATAAACAGACATGAATTATCTGATTCTACCAAATTTTTAGCCAATCTAATAATTTGACACAAGTCACCAATTATTGGAAAAGCACAACGTGTTGTTAGAGGATTTTTAAAAGCTAGCAAAAGGAATATGTGTTAGACATGTATGCCCTAAGGAGTAAAAATGTAATGAGTTTTTGAAGACATTTTTATCAATAAAGAATTCATTTATTATTCATATACCAAATCTTGTCCTCTTTACGTTCATATTTGTTGAATGTATGATAAGCAAACAATAGTCTGAGACTGTCGGTCTAAACCTTTAAGAATTGGGCATATGATGGACAGATTATGCAGAAGACACGATTCTTAAGGTGACGGTCTAAATCATAAGATCCGCAATCGAGGGAATAAAGTTGGGTGCTTTATTCATGTAAAGATTGTTATGTTGTCTATATCCCTATTGGGAGATGGTTTGTCTTGACCATCGGAGGTGGACTCCGTGAATAGAAACATTGGCACGTTGTCATAGGTGACGATGTGTTGGATCGGGACATAAAGTGAATTGATTTGGATTAATAATTCTGTCTTGGTAAATCGATTCACTTTAGACAATCATTTGTA
>CAMOHE010047925.1:0-16124 GCA_946598075.1 Artocarpus hirsutus
CAACAAGAGAATTGAAAATTTATGTGATTATCTTCAAAGTGCAAATAAGTTATAGTTTTTATAAGTACAATTATATTTACAAAAAATTTAAGTTCACGGATCAAATTTGATCTGCCTGACACAACACAGTTTAAACTATATAGATACAAAGTTGTCTATAAATAGATGACAAAAAAAAATCCCAGCCAATAGAATCAGCTCGCCCCCTTCTCTCTCTACTTTCTCTCTCTATAGTCTCTCTCTCTCCTCAAACTCAGTCCAAGATCTGACCTCCATTTTTAACACCACCCATACCATTGGAAAGCTCTCGTCGAGCAGGTTCCAACGATCTACTGAGCTGACGACAACTCTACCGGAGTAGCCCGTATGCACCGGTTGAAGCCGCAGAAACACGTCATTTTTTCGATGTGATTTCTCCTCCGTCCGAGCTCCGATCGGCACGATCTTAGTGTCAACAGACTCAGAACAAAGAGACAAGAGAATGGCGATGATATTACGGTATGATTCTCATCGAAAAAGCCTTGCTAGAGCTATCATTTTTCTTCATCATGCCACCACTCATGTCGTGTTTCACGGTGGTGTTGAGGTGCACCATCACCACCATTCCGTTCAGAGAGTGACGGGGAGTAAAACCCCTCACCCAATTTTATGAACCAGCCATCGGTGGCTGGAGTTCCATGAACGCCGCCATGCGTCGTCGTGAAGAGCTTGATGTAGCTTATTCCTCCACTGTTGCTTCAAATTGGTGTTTCCTTTACACTCTGAGGATGTTAGGGAAGCTTTTCCCTCACCCAATTTCGTGTGCCACCCACGGGAAGACGGTGAATGGCTTCCACCTTTGTGCGCCACTGTGGTGGGTTCGGAGCCACCATTCCATGCCAAGTTGAGCCATACCACCAAGGGGGAAATACTCAGAGGATGTCAGGGAAGGAAAGCCCCAACTCAATTGTGCAGTAGCTTCACCGGAGATAGGAGATCGGAGTCTCCATTTTTGCCGCCCACTTTGAGCTCCAATCTGCTATGTTAGAGGCCAAATTGGACAAAATTGACACCGCCATTAGACTCAGAAAGGTCAAATTAGGAGGGGTAGGCCCGAGCCCAACCATCAACGGAGACCAATTGGCATTGGTCAACACCGGTCAACATCGGTCGCGTTGGTCAACCGCCACTTTGGAATTTTATGATCTGGACCTCCGATCGATGATCCGAGACCGCCTCCTGACTTGTTTCGATGCTTTGAACGCTATGGTGACCTCCGTTTGAGCTAATTTCACTTCGATAAAAATCATCTAGTACCAACTACACGTGAATCGAGGTGACCTAGACTATAGTAACGGAGTCCAGAATGATGTTTTCAGCAATAATAAATCTCTATGGAGCATTCCTAACCATTCACAGCCACTCGAGGAGTACTGTTGAGGATGCTGCATACACTGTAGATACAGTGAGATGCAGTTGGACCCGCTCAGCTCGGAGTCCAAGTAAGTAGGAATCTCGCTTACAGTATGAATAGTTTTAAAAATAAATTAATTTTAAATATTTTCATAAAATTTTTGAAAATGCATGATCAGTGATTTGTTACACTACTATATGTTATGATGTGATATGTTATGTTATGACATGATGTGAAATGCCATGATAATGATGTGATGATTAATGTGTGATGTATGCAATATTTGAATTATATTGTTTGATCACCTTCAAGTCAAGCATGATTATGATTTAAGATTCATGAATTATGAAATTGTGATGTCATGTAGTGATAAGTCATACTGCATACACACAATAATGCAAGTGAAACTTATAAGACAAGTTAAGGGTGTTGTACCAACCTCCTGACCCACGGGGAGGCTCTATGTTAAAGAAATGAATAATCTTGGTGTTGTTGGAACCTCGCGAACCCTAACTTCCTAAGACTCGAGCGCAACCGGTACGATCACTCGGGCCCAAAGTAAGAAGATAAGATACAGTTTAAATAATTAAGCATAAATCAAGTTAATAAGCAAGCATAAAATGCTCATGCATATTTTTATAAAAATGATTTTTAATTATGTTTTGCGAGACTAATTTCCTACTTGCTGAACGAAAGCTCATTTAAGTATGTTCATGCTGTAGGTAAGAAAAACTTGTCAGCGGCACTTGATGGGTAGTGGTGAGCGGCGGACGAGTGGTGAAGATAGGAATGGATACTGCTCACGCAATGTAATAATTTTGTATTTTTATTTTATGAATTTATGCATGTTTTATTTTACGAAATTTCGTATGTTTACATCTTACAAAAATTATGTGCATATGAAAAAGTTAATAAGTTACGTAATTATGCTTTAAAAACCAAGCTCGTGTTTACACAACCTTGGTTCAGAGGATTTTAAAGTTTAAGAACGTTGCAATAGACAATGCAACAAATGCACAAAAATTTTTAAGAAAGAAAATTATAAGTTTATTTGGAATTACAAAGGATTATGGGAGTTTTACGTTATGCTAAGAAATGAATTTTATGGATATGTTTTTATGAAATTATTATGAAAGTTTAAAAGAAAAGCTTTAAGAAATTAGTATCTTAAACTTAAAAGTTTAAGTTATAAAAAATTATGCTTTGGTTAGTTTAAGAAGGTTTACTTTTGAGAAAATAATATGTTATGTTTAAGATGTTAAACTATAAGTAAAATATATAAATGATTTTAAGAAAGTTTTAAAGAACATTTAAACAAGGTTTTTATTTTAATATTAAATTTAAAATTATTTTGAAAATAGTTTTATTTAAATTAAGAAATGTCTTTAAAGTAATAGTTGCTAAATAATTATCCTTATGTTAAAAAAAAAAAAGTTCAAGGACATTACTATAGTTATGTTTCAAGAAATAAATGTTATGAGTTATGTAAATGATCATGCTTTTGGAAATTATGGTTATGTTAAAACGTAATTATTTTTATTACGTTAGTATCACGTTGAAAAATTTATGTTATTATGTTCGGTTTACGAAATTAAATTTTAAGAAATGATTATTATATCTTTTAAAGTTATACGTTGAGAATTCTTTATCTTCAAGAATTTGTTTGTTATTAAGATTTGGAAAACAGTTATTATTACCTCCTTCAAGGTTTCATGTCAAGGATTCTATAGCGAGAATCCACTTAAAAAAAATGAGTCCACAATAAGAATCCATTTTAAGAAAAAAAAATATTATGAAATTTCTGTACTTTATTCTTAAGTATGCTTAAGTTCATGATCACGTTAAGTTAAGTAATGGCCACATAGAAAGGGTCGTTACAGCTGCTTCCCCTAGCTTTGAGCAATAAATTGTCTGATAGGATAAGAAGAACCAATTTAGAGACCCAAAAGGAGAAAGAGAGTGGAAATGATGATTTGCTAGAAGTAGACCGGCTGAGCCAAGGCTTCTCCTACCAAAACCTGGAACCCCATCGTCTCTCTATTTTCACTACACTTTCTCTAAGCTTTTTGTTTAGTTTAGTACACTACAAAATGAGCTTTATTATATAGATCAAGTATAAATTTAAGAGGTTTTTCCATTTAAAAAAAAGCAGCAATTTAAGTAGAGTAGTTTTCTACTTAAATTGATGCTCTTTTTTCTAGATAACAACACTAATAAACGAGGTTTATTCATGATGAGAAAGCTATTTAAGTAGATAGTAAGACCACATTATAGAGTTTTTTTTCTTAAGATGGGAACAATGAGATTCATTCATTTTCAAACAACTTAAAAATTTGTGTTTACCAGTCGAATAATGTTGCCATGTTTTATTTGAAAAATGATAGGAAACAAAATAAGTTATAAAATTGATTTTTGTACAGAAAAGGAAACTTTCCTAGTACTTTTGATATTCCATTAACATTTTTAAAATCTCTTTAATATTCATGAATATTCATTGATATAGTAATATATTTTCAAATATTATAAACATTTTACAACGACTTGAGAAAAATATATAAAATATCTTTCCTTCATGTTATCCATATCAAAATTTTAAAATATAGACAATATCATGAATATATCGACAAAGTTGTGCTAGTGCCTAGTTTTTTTTTTTTTTTTTTTATGTTTGTTTAATCCTCAATTTATTTGTTTTATATTCTCAATTATAAAATTAAGGACATTTTTATAAAATTATTATGAGTTAATTGTCTTTACCACTGACAGAACTCAGTTTCTCAAGGCAACGTAAGTAGCACACGGAAAAAAGAAGAAAGCAAAAAAGGAAAACGAACAATAGACAAAACAAAAAATTGTCAAATAAAATTAAAAAAAAGGAAGGAGAAAGGTGATATCATTACTTTTAAAGCTTAAATTTCCACCTTGGGCTAAGCTGTTTTCCGTCGAACGAAATATTGGTGCTGTTTGGTTTTGTTCTTAAAAAGGTTTTTTTTTTCATTTTCAAAAACACAAAAAATAGAAATGGTTTCAAAAATATGTTTGGTTAAAATATTAGCCTAAAATATTCCAAAAACACTCAAAAAAAACCCCAAAATTGAAAACAAAAAAACTTGTTTTCACTTTATTTTTCCTCCCAACCCAGCCATTTGACCATAGCTGCCACCATCCATTTGACCACCCTTCACCGGCAAGGCCTCCAACCCAAGCCCTCCTCCTAGCGAGCTCATCGCTCCTCCCCCTTGCAATCTCGTCGTCCCTCCTTGCAAGGAAGCTTGTCACCCTTGGCCTCACGTATCGGCTGCCATGAGAACCATGGTGAGAGAAAAAGAGAATGAGACAGAAGGTGGGGGTTGGGGTCGTCAAGGAAGGCCGTCGAGGGTGGCTAGGGGGGTTGTCGATGGTGGCCGACGAGGGTGGGGGCTGTTCGTCTTGCGCGCACGCGAGTGAGGAGACAATCGAGGGTGGGGTTGGGTTAGCCATCGTCGGCTGTGTCAGTCGAAGGTAGGGCTAGCTAGAGGGGCTGTCGATGGTGGCCGACAAGGGTGGGGGCTATCCGTCGTGCGCATGCGAGAGAGAGGAGACTGTCGAGGGTAGGGCTGGGTCCATCGTCATCGGTTGTGTCAATCGGGGGTGGGGCTGGGTCGGACGTCGTCATCGCCGGCATCCATAGCCTACTGGAGCAGAGGAAGATCACTAAAGCAGACCAAGGAAGCTCTTGTAAACCCACATTTTCTTTTTTTTTATTTAATAATACAAATAAAAAATTTTACAAAAAATGTTTTTTTAAAAAAACACTACCATATATAGCCAAAAATAATTTAAAAAAAATCCCAATAAATTCCTCAAAATGTTTTCATTTTCAATTTTTTTAAAAACAAAATCCAAAATAAAAACACTACCAAATGGGGCCATGTCTTAATGAATAAGAAGAACTAGCTTAAAAACCCAAAAGAAGAATGAGAGTGAAGATCAAGATTTGTTAGAGAGTAGACCAAAAGGGCCATGGCTTCTCTTACCAAAACGTGTAACCCTAATGTCTCTCTATTTTTACTACACTTTCTCTGAGCTTTTTTGTAAGTTTGGTATACAACTAAATGAGCTTTATTATATAGAGCAAGCATCAATTTAAGAGGTTTTTCCATTAAAAAACAATTTAAGTAGAGTAGTTCTCTACTAAATTGCTGCTCTTTTTCTAAAGATTGCAACATTAAGAGGTCTATTCATCATAAGAATTAAAACGATTTAAGTAGGCAGGGTTCCATAGTAAAGAACTACTAATTGAGTGCCTGTTGGAGTGAATTTTATTAGACCAACCTTCTTTTACCTGCTTTGTCATTCTCTATCCCTGTTGCTCCTTAGTGGAGGGCATTAGGGATTGCCCTATAGAAGACACTCTGATACTTAAGTCAGACAATATATTTTAGGAACAATAAAGAAAAGAGTTTTTCAAAGAGAGCCTAAGATAGAGAGAAAGATCCCTTTTTATTGGGTCTTATGTTCTTTTTATACTTGACTCGTATTAAACATGTCATGTTTTTTTTTTTTTAGCTTAGGGTTTCTTTGATATTCTTTTATAAGAAAAAGCCTACCAAGGATATTCTTTATTCTCTTTTGTCTATTTTTTTTATGTTGTTATTTATGCATATTCAAGATATTTTCCTTTCTTGCATAGCAACCAAGTGGACACATGTCATGTTGACAATGTTGCCATGTCACGATTATCACTTTCAATACTTGTCCAACATCAAGACAGGTGCTATGCCTTGAGCGGTTGCCTATATGTCATGACATATGGCTTGACATATTTTGGTCAAGACATCTCGACATTAGGTTGGTCTAATTATTTGAGACGTTGGAGTTCCTTGTCGTCGATCATATCAATTTCGGATCTTTAGGTCAAGGTCGATCACTATGAGATGAATATCAACACGTGTTGCAATATCATTGGCTTAGTGGAAGATCTTCCAGCAGTATCGCACGTTACGTTCTTTAAGATTAATTTTATAAGTTATATCTGCGTTAAAGTTTTAATTATTATGTTATTATTTCTCTAGTTTTAGTAAGCAATGGATGTCTTAGTTGGTTTTTAACACTTAAAAACCTAACATTATGTTTGGTTTTGGTAGGTGACTATGGTGTCACTGAGGTCTATTAATTCGAACTTGACATAACAATCATCCGGTGTAGTTTTCCTTGAATAATGCATAGTTGTCTTTTTTTTTTTAAATTTCTTTTCCTTTTTCTCAGTTTATTTTTCTTGTACACTTTTAGCACACAATATATGTGCTCCATCTTTCGTTTTACTACTTTTTTTTTCTGCTTTTAGTATTTAATTTTAGGTTTAAAGTAAAAAAATGTCGATAAAAATAACAATCAATTACCCCCTTCATTTGTCAAATTGATAGTTTGATATTCAAGTAGAACTGCTTTGATCAATATTACCAACCCCATTACATGCTTGTGATTTAATTAAAAATCAATAAATATTATTGAAATACTTCAATTAATTAAACTACTATCAATAAGAGCATAGGATTTCCCAAATTAGTTAGGATGGCGATTACCATTTTTTATATGTGGATGTGGCCTGCTTTCTTAATTTTTTTTTAAATTAGCCAATCTTAACTTGCACTGCATCATCTATGATTGTTTTAGTAATTCTATATCGTGGAATTTCATAAACGCTATTTTTTTAAGACTTATTTTTTTTTTTTATAAATGCTACTAATGTTTTACTGTAGCATAACTAAAACAAATAATATGAGTAATAGTATGGCATAACTTTTTTAAGTGTGACATGAATAAAAACTATGTTTAAAAATATGATATAATATGACATCGTTACAAGATTTATTATGAGCTAGCAAAGGAGACATGATAGATTTATATAGTTTAAGCTCCCGACAATTATAAAATACAATATCCCATATACATATTTTATAATTATCAACTCTAACGCTACTTCACTAAAAGCTTAGAGCTGCACTCTTGAACTATATATAATTACGAAGCCCATACAGCTAAGTATCCATGACATATCATAATATATCGTATTCCCATAGGATTATTCATAATTGGCTTAAGGATAAGTTCTGTCTTACTTTCTCGATTTTTTTTCTCTTACGTTCTATTATCTCACCATCAGAAAACTTACTATCTAAAGATAGTATACCATTCGGTTACACCTATGTATCCAAATGGTTGAGCGCTCTAGTTTTCTAATTACAGGACGACACATATAAGAGAATATCATCGACTCCTAAAGAGAAGCTATAGATTCCATATCTATGAATAACAAGTCTACATTATTAAGAGTCATATCTCTAACGTACCGACATGTGTACCAAGATAAAATCTGGATGTCACCTTTTGGTACATCAAAAGACATAAATCAAGATAATGGGCCCATTAGTCATTTTAGGATTAAGATACAACATGTATGATTTTCTAAAGTGAATTGATTTGCTCATACAGAATTATTAATCTAAAACAATTCCACTTTATGTCCCGATCCAATACATCGTCACCAATGTTTATATTCATAGAGTCCACCTCTGATGGCCAAGACAAGCCATCTCCTGTCAGGGATATAGACAGCATAACAATTTTTGCATGAATAAAACGCCCAACTTTATTCCCTCGATAGTAGATCTTACTATTTAGATCGTCACTTTTAGAATAATGTTTTCCGCATAATTTGTCCATCATATGCTTGATTCTAAAAAGTTCAGACCGACATTCTCAGACTTTTATTTGTTTAACATACATTCAACAAATATGAACGTAAAGAGAACAACATTTGGTATATGAATAATAAATAAAATTTTATTGATAAAAATGTCTTCAAAAACATATTGCATTTTTGCTCTGTAAAGCATACATTTCTAACAGATACTTTGGTCCTTCTTTTTTTAATTTTGACGAAACAACTCCTTAACTCTATAAATATTAGTAATTAAGGGTTTTCCATCCAACTCCATCAAATTATTGCAGTTTAATTCTATTGACACTTAGATGTGGTTCCTTTGAAGTGGAAAGACTAATATACCCCTCTCTTTTATTTTTTTTTTAGGTAGAAAAGAGCTTAAGAAAGACCCAACAGCCAACAAAACAAATGAGAAAAGTAGAGAACCACAACCAGAGCAAATAAGAGAAGGACAGTAAATAAAAGCTCACGAACTGAGCATCTGAATCAAAGCCAAAACTCTTACAATTAAGCTCTTAGATCTGAATTCAAAGGAGCTAACAAATAGCACAACAGCTAAGATTATGTAATATACCCCTCATGAATACTTAAAAAGTAAAAACTCTTAGGATTAAATAATTTATTAAATCAATAAAAAAACCTCAAAAAAATACTTAAATCCATCTAAAAATTGATCAGCATCAAAACTTCATAAAAAAGAAGAACTTGTATATGTAATTTAATTTACACATAAAACTTCATAAAAAAGAAGAACTTGTATATGTAATTTAATTTACACATAATGCTTAAATCCATCACAAACACTAAAATGTCACTATCAATTAGAATCCTCAAAATCTAACATTCTTTAATAGATCCGAATCACATTTCTTCTCCTGCAACTAACATTTACATTGTTTCACAAATCCTAATCACATAACAGAATTGAACTACCAAGAAAAAGAGAATAATCAAACCCAAAGAAGTAGTATACTTGCATGAATTGCTCTCTACCCATAGAAACGACAAAGAGAAGAAAAGCATAAGCACCTCGGTCTTTTTCCCTCAACAGCAATGAATCACTTGCCATTGGCAAAGTCTACCCCATTTGGGTTTCGATGAGCAACAACTACCTATCAGTGTCGGAGTGCAAGAACTCTATTCATTGAAGTGGTAAATCATATATGACGTCCAAATCAGAAAGATCCATTGCTGCCTCTGTACATAGTGAGTCTACCTTCCTCCACCATCCTCTGCCTATACGACTCTACCCATTCCCAGCGTTCCATTGGACATGGAATCACCATCGCCTTCCACCTCCAAACTCATATGAACAAGTCGTCGTTCCTAGAGATCACATTGTCGCCGTTGCTAATGGCTGGGATTGGAGTTTTTAAGTTCTTCACCACTAGATATGAAATAATTTTCTTTTTTGATATCTTCAGGAATTTTGAGTATTCTTATTTCTCAATTAATTTTAAGAATTAGATTTTTAAGGATTTCTTTATCTTGCTTTTGAATTATGTAATTTTACTATGATGCCCTGATGAATGAGGCCACGTGATGGACATATTTGTATTCAGCATTTGTTGGAGTCATACTACAAACCCTTGATTGCCAATGTTTATAGAGTTAAGAGGTCGTTTGGCTAAAATTAAAAAAAGAAGGATTAAAGTGTCACCTACTAAAAAGTTGAGGGACCATTAATGCAAATTACTCTAAAGTTTTCTTTATAAAAATATGTGGAACTCAACTTCATTTTTCCTTGTATGCTTTCTTTGTTTTATATTATTTTTTCAGTTTTAAGTTGTAAAATATTTTTCCAGTAAATATAACTTGTACATCAATGTGTTTTTCTTTCCCTTTTTAAAGCAATCAAATTTTATTATCAATATATTATATATACGCATATAAAGTTTTTTTTAACCCCAATTGTCTAGTTGCATCGAATATGTAAGTTTAAATGCTTTTATATAATATATTATTTTTTGAACATAATCTATATATATATATATATGTATGGGGTACTACTACGGTACACCCAGGTGAAAGGTTCGCTCATTTATTGGTAGCCGTCCAGGCCTAAGTTGACAGCTATGATCAGATGAAATGGTTGTTAGTGATGTGCCCTAGGCCAATTATGTAATGACCACATATTGACTTCATTATATTTGTATTTTATTAATGAAGAGGCATTTTCATTATTGTTTTTTATTCTAATTCCATGAATAGTTAATTCTGCTTGAGGTCATTAAATATGTGACTTGATAGTAAAACTCTTAGGTAAAATTTGAATTATATTTTGAATTATCGGTAATTGGTCATTATTATTGGAATAATAATGAATGAAGACTAGTATGAAGTTTGACTGATAATTATATTTTACTAATCATGTGTATGATATACTAAGTCAACTCATAGATACATATTTGAGAAATGATGTATTGGATCGACCAGCTATGAGAATACTACATGGATAATTGTCATAAGTGATTCTCATCACAATAGTATTATCTTAGTCCTCTGACCTGAAATCACCATGGTTTCCTACATGACAAGTTCTATATTTTGACATAATCTAATATTATCTTTAACAGGATAATGGAATGGATTGTTATTGGATATAGAGTGAATCATGTGAGGAATGTGAGTGATTAAGAAGGAATTTGTCCCTAATTTATTATGAGAAAAATATCTATGGGCCCCTCAATAAGTTAGACTAAAGTAAAATGTATAGCCATACTGGAATGAACTGATAAGGGTTATCAATATCAGTCTACTCAAGATCGAGAAATATGATTATTGAATAGTATAAGGATGACATAAACTATGCCTTATGTTCAATCAAGGTATTTAGTGACAAAAGGACTTTAATACTTATTGTGGATTAGGTTATGTCAGATTATTGACATTCGCATAACTTGGGTAATCATAATGTCTTGCTAGAGGTTGCTTATGATTTATGGGCTAGAAACGGAATTTCAAGCCTATTATCAATGTTATGTGAACCTATAAGGTTGCACACTTAGAATAGACCAAAAATGAATTTTGGATTTACTGTGTCTAGGTTTAATGAACCTGATAATGTCCAAATTCGATATACTAGATATGTCTAGGTTCATTGAATCTGACATTATCTAGATTCTTTGAATTATATTTGAATTACAAACATTATCTAGATTCTTTGAATCAGATTCGAGTTACAGTTTATCCTAGTTTAAATCTGACTCTATTTTAAAGTCAATATATATATATATATATCTGGTTTCAGGGTTTCTAGCTAAATTAAGAAGAGAAAAGACGTTCTCTCATTCTAAAAAGGTGAAAAACATTAAAACCCTAAAATTGGAGAGAGTCATTTAACGAAAAGGAGAAGGTGCTAGCACACTAATTTTTTTAAGAGAGTCTATTCGTGTGGATACCTACAGAGGATGTTACTCTAAGTAACAATGTCTGAATCATTTATTGAATACAAAATGCTCGAGTTAGGGTGTCACCGGAGTGAACCCACTCTCTTCCTTCTAGAAATCTTGCCCATTTTGTCATCCTGGTAAGATTCAATGATTTTCTTATCAATCTAATCGAATTGCATGAATCATGCGAGGGTTTTGTGGGAATTAATTTTAATTTTTCGCTGCTTATTTGAATCACAAAATCCAACAAAACCTAACAATGGTAAGTGAAAAATTGTCATACTTGCTCCTTCGTTTAATGGGTTAATTGAGGGGATTTTTAAAAATAACCTTTTCAAAAAAAAGTTTTTGGTCAATGACCTCTTTTTTTTTTTTGTCAGTTTCTGGCACAAAAAAAAGGCATTTGGGGCATCAAAACGGTTATAGTTTTTTTTATTCTTCCTGTTGAGGTTCCTTAACTTACTACAGTCATTTTTTTTATCTTTCTGAAAAAAAATGTAGTAGCTTACCTACTCAAAAAAGCGCGTTTTTTGATGCAAAAAAAAAAAAAGAGAGGTCATTTCCCAATTTCAAATTTTGTTTAGCCCTTTTTTTAAATTTTTTCGGCTAATTGTGCCCGATTAATTGTGCCTTAGGGGCTGTTTTTAATGTCTTCATTGACCCAAGGCTTTTGAAAAACTACGCGTGCTTTTGGGCTTATATATTTAATTTTAAGTAATCTTAAATATACCCAATCTTATGTGGCACACTGATAAGATGCCTCTACCTTTATTTTTTTTTTTTTTAGTATTGCCCGACGTTTTTAAAACTCTGTATAGGCCCACATTTTGTACTCCAAATTTTAAAACTCAAATAAAGAAAAAGGACAACTTACAAGAATGTCCCCTTAAAAGAGCATATTTTTAAGACTGCTCTCTTGAAAGAATTTTTTTAAACTATCTTTTTAATAAAAAAGTGATTTATTAAAAGTCCATGTTACCCTTCCTTTTGAAATAGAATCTGCTAGGTTCTGTCTCGGTACCTTTTGGAGCTTGTTAAATTTCATCGTGGACCTCATTGGAACCTGCCTTTGGTTGTCGGAGCGGGTTGTAACCCACCAGGTTCCAACATTTTGTAGAACAAAGAAGCGGCGACCACCTCTGGTTGCTGGCACGGGTGTCATATTGTAATCTGTCATCTTTCAACTTAGAACCTCCTAGATTCTAATATTTTTTTTAATAAAGAAGTAGCGATTGCCTTCGATTGTCGGTGCATGTGCAATCTACCAAGATCCAACTTGAAACCTACTAGATTTTAACATTTTTTTTAAACAAATAAGTGGCGACTGCAGGAGTCCGCCTTTGATCTTTGGTGTAGTGACGGGTTGTAACCTGCCAAGTTTTAACTTGGAACCTACCAAATAGTAACATTTTTTTGAGCCTACCAGATTCCATCTCAAAGTCCGTTGGTACTCGTCGGGTTCATTCTTGAACTAGCCAGAACCTGTTAGGTTTCAACATAGAATCTGCTAGTTTCTCTCTCGAAACTAGCTAGAACTTTGAAAAAAACTATTACAGCAAAAACGAAAAAAAAAAAAAAACAAATCTACGAACTTTGCACAAATCATCTATAGAAAAACAAAAAAAAAAAAACAAATCTACAAACTTTTCACGAATTATCTCACAAATGAAAACAAAACAAACATGAAAACACTATTTTTTTTGTTCAAATAAAACTCAAATTGATCTAGATCCTCACGGTTGAATTGAGGAAATCGAGGACGATATTGAGAACTAATTTGTAATTTTTAGATCAAACCATAGAAACTCAAAAATCTAAACAAACAATCTCAGATCATCTTTATCTTTTCCAACAAATTTACAAAACACTACAAAATGGAGTAAAAATAATGAAAAAAAGCAACCTGCATTCCGACATTTGTTTGACCTCTGACTCTAGTTACTCCAAATCTTCTAACTCAATGACATTGGTCGGCGTTTTTGGGCCTCTTAAAGGTTCGCTTTATAGATAAAGAATTCAGAAACCCAGGTGCAGAGAGAGAGAAGAGCAGGCCAGCCCATGAACTTCTCAAATCGTGATCATTGCACGAACTGAGATGGCGATAGAGACTCAATCTGGCTTCAACGTTGGTGGTGCCACAGTGTTCACGAGTAGCGGTGACTGACTTCATCGTGGATCTCACAACTAACTTCATTGTTGATCGCGCTATTTCATCGACGGTTCATGATGCCATGGCAGTTGTGAAGAAGGCTTGCCCATGAACTTATCAAATTGTGATCCGTGCATGCACCGGGACGACGACGAAGATGAGACTTGGCTTCGGCGTTGGCGACAATAGGAGGAGAGACATCGAGAGAGGATAAGAGAAAGAGAGAGAGAGAACAAAAGAGGCTGAGAGAAAGAGGAGAGATAGAGTAGAAGGATTTGAGAGAGAGACAAGAGAGGTAGCAGGGAGGCTTGAGAGAGAGAGAGAGTGTAGGAGGAGAGAGAGGCAGGTATAGATAGAAGAATAAGGGGTATTAAATTTTGAAAATAAATTATAATAGGCAAAATGATAAATTTGTAATTAATATTTTAAAAAATAAAATAAAAAAGGATTGTTTTCAAAAGTTAAAAATAAAAAGACAATTTTAATAAGCTGTGTCAGGACATTCTATATAATTTTCACCAAAGAAAAGTCAGAAAATTAAAAAGCAAAATCAGTCCATAACTTCGTACTCATCTTTCTCATCTAAGCCCACCTTCCCGCTTCTCTGAAACCACTTTGCAAAAAAATAAAAATAAAAATAAAAATAAAAAACCTTCTCTCTGTTTACCCTCCCACCTCTGCAAATCCTGCTCATAATTAGAAGCTCACTAGAGATTATTCTGAAAACCATTTACAATCTTTGAAAAAACACTCAAAAAACAAAATAAAAAAATTTTTTCAAGTGACTTCGCAACCTCTTGGGCCACAAAAGGCCCTCCTCCATCTCTTTATTATCTTCTTCGGTCAAACCGCAGAACAAGAACCGGAGATAGTGCTTAGTCAACCATCACCACCGTCAACGAACTTATCATTTTGAAACCCACCATCAAACTAGTATACTTGGCTATCCACCATGAAAATAGTATACCTGGCCAACAATCTTCGATTTCTAAGACATGGGGTTGTTTGATAGTGGTGATAACCACTCAGTTCCCACCACAAACTCAGTTATAAACAATAAAAAATTCTCACATATTACAGTAATAATAAAAAAATTACTACAGTGTAAAACTCTCACATGCTACAATAAAAGTGATTCTCACCACTGATTCCTATCACCCTTTCAAACACCCACGAAAAAATAGCCTACTACTCTTCTACTCCCACAGCAAGAAAAAAAAAAAAAAAAGATTGTTACTACTAAAGGAAATGCAAAGGTGCTGGTGGAGCAAACGTTTAACATGTAATATAAAAAACTAGGCATTTCAACCATTATCTAGAACTGTCTTACTCTCATATGGTTGTTGTAAGCTTTCAAATACAAAGCTTTTAAAGTTTCCCCTATTACGGATACAAATTGCAGAAATGTTACTTCTATAAATGCACCACTGTTACGTTTTAATCTAAATTGTTACGCCCTCGTTTACTCATTTAAATCCATACAAAAATAAGAACCAGCCATTAAAGTGATCACTTATTTACAAGTTGCACCTGTCATTTCTTTACAGTCACAACATATATCCATTAATGGGCCTATTATTACCCAACCTGTCACACTCAAGAACAGATAACTGATGCTTTACCTTAACCAGAAGGTGCCACATAGTAGGTGTTTTTTACACCCGATTGTTTAATAGTAGAATCTAATATTGTGTCATGTTGCAGTATGTATTAACATCATAAATTACTTATTTCTTGGCTTAAATTTGGAGCTTAGTTTTTGTGGTCTTGAAAAAATTGTCAAAGACTATGACCTATTTTCGTCTTAACCCTTTAGGCTCCTCGGCTTGCACCTAAGTTTTTGTAGAATTTTGTTGACTGGCTCTTTAGTATGTATGTAAGTTACATACCTTACCAATATTGACAGGTGTTCCTGAGTGTTACATCAGTCGTATGGATATGGAACTAATATCCATGCTTCACTCAGGTACAATATGAGCATGTTTTCCATTATCTGTTTTTGTGTTATATACGCACATATGTGCATGTGTTAAAAAAAAAATAAAAATAAAAATAAAAATAAAAAACCCTTTTATTATTCTTTATTACAGCAGTTTTTATTACATGAATATAGGAGCTAAACTTCGAAATTCCTCTTACAAACTCTCCTTTAAAGGAAAAACTAATTTTCTCCATATCTTTGGACATTATAACCACCCTTGAACTGTCTTCTGGGATTACGATCACATATATAGAGAGGGGAACAGAAAAGCCGATGCAAGAAGAAGCGATGACTGGAACTTGGACAACATGATTCCTTTAAATCCTAGTGTAAGTCATGCTGTCTTCTAATTTCCTAAATAGCTCCTTGTAGATGTATTTCCGTAGTTGTCAGTTTATTAGGTAACCCTCGGTTTCACTCGACCGTTGAGGTCAATCATAACGGTCGCAAGATAGTTGAAGTTTTGTTTCTTCAAATTGTAGGTGACGTATTGTAGCACCACT